>FQSS02000555.1:11487-26489 GCA_900128795.2 Malbranchea cinnamomea | reverse complement strand
GTATTTGCAAGGCAGACTGTATCACGTGATCAAATGATCAAGAATGTGGTGTGATCAAGTAAGTAGTGAAGTACGTTAAAGCACCCGAGGCTAGAGGGTGCTGACTAACAGGAACAAGCAGAAGCTCGTCTAAAATCGCGGAGAACCTCGAACTCTCGTATTTTAGTCAACGAGGCGAACCACGGTGGCTGACAGCATTTTCAGATGGAACCACGAGGCTGTACGTTTTCCTAGGAAGTTCGAAACGGCACTTTGTTCTGGTCTCTTCGCAGATTTGACTTTACAAAACAGCATCCTCCACGTGGCTATCGAGAAATAACACCCTAGTCCAGGCCCATTCTTCTTCATCCTTCCACATCAAGCGAAAGGGAACTGATGAAAAATGGATGTGGACTGTGCTGTTGCCAGCAGCAGCGGGAATGGAGCCAAAGAATACGCCTCAGAAAGGCCCGAAGACCGATCAACAGACGAGTCCGCCGCGATGTGCAATGCAGGGACCTATCTGTGGAGAGCTGCCTTCTTGATCGCAGTCCCCGAGACAAGGTAAGTATGAGGAAAGAAAAGAAGAAAAATTTGAAAAGAACGGGGGTTGGGCGCGATATTTATACTTGTGGTCAGCGCCAATGCGACGCTAGCAGTAGCGCAAACTTTGTATGGGCTGCGAAATCATGTGGTTTAGGCACGAGAGTTTGCAATGAAATACAAACAAATCAAACAGGTAAAACTGCCAAGATAAGCAAGATTCGCGAGGGATTCGCCCCCCATGCATGGTCCATCGACTTGTATGGAGAGCAGCCCGAAGGAAGAACGATTTTGGTACGGGAAGAAGAAATCATGGAGAGCGGTTGCCGTTCTGTAGTCTGAACCTCGGCAACATGATGAAAACAGCATGAATCAACCCAATTGTTACGGTAGTAGTGTCGTGAAATGTCTTGCCCTGGACTGGGAAATGCAATACATAGATATCATACTCGTACAACGCAGAAACATTACCCTCCAATTCAGAAAGGGCCAAACAAAATAATATGACATCAAGAGAAATCAATCAATCGATCGCACCATTCTCCTCAACGCTCATCGCGTGAAAGGAATCTTCCAATGTCGAGGTTTTAAGAGGGCGCTTCTTCGTTCCTTTTTTAGCCTTACTCTTCCCTTCTCCGGTGGTCATTGGAGCTTCCTTAATCCACCGCGCTATCGCCTCCGCTCTCTCAGTGCAGATTGGATACTCTTTTCCGTCCTCTTGCGCCCAGCGTTTTGGCACTTGACCAAACCAGGAATGTGCGCCATTTGTGCTGTTGCTGTCCTTTTGTTGAGACGATGTGTGCTGCTCAGGAGCACGTTTCTCACGCGCTCGGACCGCTGCACAGATTCTCTCTTCGTCTTGCACCTGATCGTCCGTGAGGGCCTCAGAGATAGCTTCTTGTTTCCTCTGCACCGACGAATTATCTGTCATCTCTTTCCTTTCGGTAGGACTAATGGCCTGACCAGGTAGCGGTGCAGGGGCACAGAGCGTTTCCCACGACTGTTTTAACTCGATCCAATTGTCTGCGCGATGGAGCACTTCAATCCAGTCAGCCCGCGCTGGCGATCGCGGTGCGAGGAAGATCGGGTACCCGTCGCATACGCGAGCGATGCGAGCGACCATGTGTGCATGGCGGAGGAGCTCCTTCTTTGAGGTCTGGGCGAGAGCGTGGCAGAGGAGGAGAGAGTGGAGGGCGTCTGTAAGAAGTGGATGATACGTCACGACCTCGTGAGTTTCAAGCGTGCTAGAATTTATTGATCCGTTACTGTCTCCTGGGCGCATCAGTTCCTGCGATTCAACTGGATACGGAGGTAAATTCTCCGGGGGCTGAGCAGAGAAAAGAGTTGACAATTCATATACTTTAGTCGCGGGAACGTCAGGGTTATTATTGCTGCCGTTCACCTCAGCTGTTCCAGTATGGCTGTTAGTTGATTCTGACTGATTCCCGCTTTCGGTCAGATACACGGAATGCCCTCGTGAACATCTCCCTTTCTTACAGCTGCTAGATACAGCATGGCCTTTTCTGAGAAAATCTTCCGCATGTTCTAGGGGTAAGTCAGGCGTGTAATCAAAATAAGACAAGAAACTCAGGTAATCACGGATTGCCTTCCTGGCATTTGTCTTGACAATCTTCCTTGCCTCCAACCACCGACGGTAGGCTTCCTTGCCGGCGGGCGATAGAGTGGGCGTAGCTTCACTTTCACGCTCTGCGTTTGGGTTTGGTAGTTTGGCTTTCTGCGACAGTCGAAAAGCATCAAGTGCAGCATGTATATGCTGACATGCCAAGGACAAATAAACACCTCCCCGATGGAACAGTAACTGAGTTTCGAGACTGCTTGGCTGGTCCGCGTCGTCAAGTTTGTGATCGGACCTATGGTCGTGCGGCAGCGGCGCTCTTCCTCCAGAACTACCCACAATCTCCAATTGACGCCTCCCTTCCCCGTGTTGCACCGTGTAGAGTCGATACACAGCCAGTGCTTCAGTGAGGTCGCGCGCGGCGCCAGTGTAGTCATCCTTGAACACCCTAGTCACCGCTCTTGTTCGATAGATTGAGCCGTCGTACGGACTGTTTGCGATAACCTCATCCAGAGGCTGTAGGCTTGTGCATTCAGCTAACGAACGGGCGGGAATTTTCTCGTGGAAAAAATGCACGTACTTGGCATCTGGCTCATGTTCGTTCCGCTGCAGCACCAACTTTGCAACGTCTTCCAGCGCCGATGCGGACTGCATAGTGGCCACGCTGGCAGCAATCTCGTCTAGGCGATACGCACGCGCAAGCTTCTGCGTGGCATGTTCACGCATCCGGTGCCGTCGCTCTCGACTCAGTTTCGCGTTTCCACCTCCACCGCCTATCCCGAATCCAAGAGCCGCGCTGCTTCCACCACCGAGGAGGCCATTGGTCGCATTCAACGAAATGTTCAGGGCAGCCGACGTGGTTCCATTGGCAGCACGAACGGCCAAATCTGTGGCTTCTTCAACCAGACGGCGGATCTTGACCAGGTCGAAGAACACGGCTGGGTCGATGGGTTGCGGGCGTGGGCGGGAGTAATTGCGGTGGGCAAGGGTCTCAAGAACTTCGGGAGGTAGCTGCAGCCATGGACCATGAAAAGAGGAGATGTATCGCCAATGTCTGAGAGAAGTAATTCCAACGTAATCCGTTAGCATCAACCATCTCAACAGGCCGCGCGGAGTATGAGGTATTCAACCAAGCACGAAGGACGTAGAGGGAACAAGGCCTATGCGTCGGCTCTAAACCATAGATACGCCTTACTTGTTGCGACATATTATCAGCGCCGAAGTAGACGGCTCCTGTTGCTTTGTCTTCGAAGAGCTGTTCGCGAATGTCGATCCTTGCGGCTTCGACTGCTTGGATCTGGCTAGTGTTGGGGACTGGCCGCGTGGAGACGGCGGAACGCTGCTGGATGTGCTATCAGTTTTGGAATCTGCTTTCGAAGCCAGGCTCGTCTGGGACTTCTTCTTCTTCGTCATTTTTGGACGAAACGAAGGATTCCCGTTGGTTGGCTGGAGGGAATCTTGCACTAGAAGTCAATTGGGTTGAGGACTCGGCATGAAGTTCAACTCGACTGAATTGTTGGTTTTCGAACTCCAATTGAAGACGACGATGACGCAGAACCACACCTTCCCCCACACATTCTCATACCCACGTACTCTTCAGGGGCTTGTCAATACTTTTTATAGGAGAGAATTTGCTATTGTCTTTCAATGTGAACCCCTTTCCAGGAGGCAATGGACGGGTGAGACACGGAATAGTTGACTACAGACTACTGCAACAAAAAGGTCATACCTTAATGGAATAAAAACTACTGATCCGGTATCATCAAAAGTGCATGTTTCGCATAGAGTCAGGGCTTCTTCATGGAAACCTTAGAACCCTATGAGAGGTGTCGCTGTGGTTCCAATCGCAGAACAGAGTACACAAGATAGGAGACTATAAAAAAATGATCGTCGCATGAGTCGCGAAAGTGACCTGTGTTCTCTCTGGCCCGGGACAGACGAGGTAAGCATTGACATTTGACATTTCGCGTCGAAATGCAGTCGGCATGCCATAGTATTTCGCTGCCTCCCGTCTCTTTATACCCCTTTGTCTCAACTGCTCCACGCCTTCATTCAACTGCGTTATGCTGATTTGCATCGTGGCGTTTCCTATGCACCACTCGCTCGCAAGGTAGCTGCAGAACTTTGACACTTCAGAGTGAGCAAGGAGTAGGAGTGAACCCAGAACCAAGTTGCCTCTCCTTTGGGAACACAAATCGCAGCAAACACCCAAACAGTTGATCAAGTCGTTGTCGCGCTTAATGTCGGGTGCAAAAAGTAGGGGTAAGGAGCATAGATAACATCACATCCTGCCTGACCATCTGTCCCAGTAATTGGATAGAGTAGCCAAAAACTGAAGCCTCACAGGCCTTCGCAGAGGACCAAGAAGCTAATCCTAGATAGGTTTGGTTTGGCAAAAACATTGCATCGAGATTATTAGCCAGCCCGGCACAAGCATTCCTGCGGCCGTCCACACTTAGTAAGTAGTACGGTCACGAAAGTTTGATCAAAGACGAATGTGAACATCATCAAGTGAAAACGAGCCAGCTCAACCCCAGCCAATTACATGGCAATACCAGCAATGAATTGATTATACAGCGTACAGTGCAATGATAATTGCCAAAAAACTCAAAACATTCTTATTACCCCAGCCGTCCTTCCCCTGGAAAAGTGGAGTCAGCAGATCAACTGATGCCCCGCATCTGCATTGCGTCGCTTACCCAGCAGCCCCTTGCGGCACCAGAAAATCGTTCGATCCCGGACATCTCTGAGCTGGTAGGTTCTTGACAGGCTGGGTATCTGCCGAAGGAGGTCACATATAGTATAGATAGTACTATATAAAGGCTCTTCTGCACCGCGGGAGACTCGGGGTATATATACTACTTGGACAGCTTCGGCATTCTACCAAAGAGGGTACTAGTCTACATTACTTCTGATAGCATTAGACAAACAAATCTCAGTATGCCTGGACTCGAGAACAAGGTAAATAATCCAGTTTCGGCGGATTGAGAGAAATCTTGCTTTGATTCCATGCTTCATCCCACCCCCTTGTTATTGATCTTCTCGTTAACACGCTTACAAAGGTGGTCATCGTAACGGGTGGGAGCAATGGCATAGGTGCTGCAACAGTCGAATTATTCCTCAACAAGGGAGCCAAAGTTGCCTCCATCGACGTTCGAGAGCACGCTTCTCCGGTCACGGACTCGTTCCTGCCCCTCAAGTGCAACGTGGCCTCGGAAGCAGAGGTCAACGACTCTGTCAAGCAGGTGGTTGAGAAATGGGGCACGGTGCACATTCTGGTGAACAGTGCTGGAGTCATGGATGCTTCGAGTGAGACATGCCCCTATCACTATCATCATTTATTACCAGCATCCCTCTCAGGTTTAGATTGAACCCATTGGTGGTGGCATCCAGGGACTTATATTCTCATCTGCAGAACCCGTGGGCGAAACATCACGCGATGTGTGGGAAAGGTGCCTAAACGTTAATCTCAACAGCCCATTCCACTTGATCAGAGCCTGTCTGCCCTCCATGCACGCAAACGAGGGCCCAGTTAAGGGTTCCATCGTCAATGTCTGCTCAACGGCCGCCGTCCGCGGCGGAGCGGCAGGGGCAGCATACACGGCATCCAAACATGCTCTCCTTGGATTGTCGCGGAACACAGCGTGGATGTATCGACACGAAGGTACGTGTGGGCGTACTAGTTACTGCCAGGGGTGCATTTACTGAGTCGCTTTTGTGGCTTATAGGGATCCGTTGCAACGTTGTCCTTCCTGGTGGCGTAAGGACAAACATCATGCAGAACAGCGGCGAGTCATTCGATCCTAGCCGCATCGGAGTGTATCTTGGTTGCTCTCCCGGCGTCGCAGAACCAAGTGATATTGCGAATGCAATTCTGTATCTGGCGACGAGCGATAATGTGAATGGTGCCGAGCTGGCTGTTGATCAAGGATGGACCACGGTGTAGTTAGATACCCTTCCATAGTTGGCATATCTCGAATAGTCTAGTCATAATGTCCAAAGGACTAATTAAATTTTTCGAAAATCTTCAATGCCATAGCATCCCCAAGGGGCTCCTTTGGGGTGATTGAAATGAAATAACGACGTGTTATTAAGATTGTATATACCAGATGCAAGGCTCAATAATCTGAGAAGTACGCCATGTCTTTTTACCTGAAACTCGAAACTTGACTCCACTGAAGGGTATCGTTTAAGAAGGATGAAAACCAGATGCAAAAACAGATGATTTGAGGGTGTTGGGGCATTCACAAGGTTTATTCGGCACTAAGTGCCAGACAGGCGTCCACAGCAAGGCCTACTCTGTTGCAGTGTCGGTTAGCTATCATATTTTGGAGTGTTAAATGCCAGGGACCATCTACTCACCTTCCTTCCTTCATTCTCACGACGTCGTCAATCACATCCCGGTCCAAGTTCGGAAACATACTGGTCAGAGTCCTTTTGTAACATTCGTGAGCTTCAAAGGAGATTGGCTGCCATTTGAGCTTGGATGGTTGACTTACTCGACAACGTTTTCATGCTCAGCTCGAGAGATTCGACGAGCCTCAGCCGCCTCTGCACTGGCCTGTCGAGCTGCGGCTTCTTGTGCATCATATTCACTGGCCTGCGCTAACCTGACCTGCTCACGAGCTCTCTGATCATCAGAAGAAGATCGTCCGCTTCCGGCTTGATGGGAAAGTTGTTGCTGCCGTGGCTGCTGTTGGGCATAACTCGCGGATGGCTCGCGCTGATGTTCACTATCGTCAGCAAAAATACGACCAATTGTCGTCAATGGCTTTTGAATTGTGCGCAGAATCCCAGCTACTGCTGGGTTTTCCTCTGCATTAGCCGGTAACAGTGTCCCTCCCGACCTCGATCTCGTTTCTTCATGGGAAGACCGAGGTGTTTTACCACCAGTTGCAAGGGATTTCTCTGCCGATTCTGATTCTGTAGATGCATGCTCCCGCTCTGCAATCGCAGACACTGCTGCTTCAACGTTTCTTTCGAATTCCTCGTCACTGATCGTCAAAGACGTTCGATCAAGGGTCTCGATGAAATGGATGGCTCCCGACTGTTGTAATAATTAGAGTTGGGGAATCTAAAGATCAAGGAAGGCCGCCAAGCATACCAAGGACGATAAATAGTAACCGGCTTCTCCTCCAAGCTTCTCTTGATTTCGGAAGCGGAGGATATATTGAAGATTCGAAACGAGATGTTCGGGATTCGCTTTTAGCACGACGTATATCAGAAGAGGTACAAATGAATCGGCGGAAGTATCACTGTTTTTGGAGTTTCGTAAGAGTCCTTGTAGAGTTGTTAGTAATGAAGAGGCTGCGAAGAGGGTTTCTTGGGTTGGGGCCCTTACCAAATATGACTTTACAGCAGTTCATAATACATATTACTTTATCTCTTGGAGCACGATAGCCCTTGATCTTCAACAATTCTATGAGATAGGTTAGGTTAGAGGACCACAAATGAAGCTTAGACATAACGTACCTTGCTGCGCCAAAGCCAAGAACCTCCGCCCATTGGAACCGAGTGGTGGAATATCGAGATGTTCTTCCCGAATCCAGCTATAAATACGAATCTTTTGCGCCAGGACCTCATCACGTTCAACATCCTCTTGATGTTGGCCTCGTCGACCAGGGCCCTGGAACCTCTCCATTTCTTTCCTTCTGCTCCTGCTCCTGCTCCTGGAAGGAGTAGGAGGCGGAGGTATCGCAGGAGAAAAAGTTTGAGAGTATAACCTGTTCATTACCAGCTTCTCCATCCCTTCCTTCGCATTCTCAAACTCGACCTCTGAGACATTTTTCCAGACCTCGCATTGTGCCATTTTGTTCGTTATGAAGGCCAAAAAGTCACTGATAATTTTGACTTGCTCGTGTACCATCCACTGCCTTTTCCCAAATTCCGTCAAAAAGGATCTTAGGTATTTCGCAACAGGGTCGGCTGTTCGATGCCGCAATTGTTCTAAAAACCGATGGAAATCGAATGGTAGATCAGGTTCTGGTTCTGGCGCAGGAGGTGGGAGTGATTGGTCAGGAAAAGTCGAATTCTCAGCCGATTCTCCCTCAATGTGTTTACCCGATCTGTTTGGCGGTGACTTCGGTGGAACGGCGGGTGGTGACAACGACCTACGCGAATCGCGGGAAACGATAGAAGCGGGTCGTGACTGCCAGGATCGGGGCTGCTGGCGTTCAGAAGCCGTGGAGTCCACAGATTTTACGGCTTCTAGGCTGGACTTACGAGGCGGAAAATGGTTATATGTCGTCCGAAATTGATCAGCTAACTCTAGTCTTGGAGACATAATCTCCTCCTGACCGAGACTCTTCGTCTCATCTGCAAACTGATCCATAATGCTCTGTATTTCCGCCTGTGACTCCTCACTTTTCATGTCTGCAGAGGTGCCATTCTTATTATCTGGATCTTCATAGGCAGGTACCTCCGGAAGGTCTTTATTGATGTACTCTGCGGGTGTTTCGGAAGGAGAAGTCGGGGCTAGAGGCGTCTTGGGTGTTGGATCAAGATACGGTTCGTTCTTTCTAGGTGGTATAGGGGGATGCTTTCCGTCTGTTTCGATTCGTAAGAACTGAGATTCGCCCGTTCTCCTGGACGACATCGAGAGTTGTTCAGTGGATTTCGTCACGCTCTCTTCATAGGGTTGAGCAGGAAAGCTTGCGGTCTCAGGGCCCTTTACGTCTTTGTTCGAATTTTCTCCATTCTCCATTCCTTTATCTACTGTGGCGTCATCGGGGACCGATTCGGCTTTGTCGCCATTTTGGGCTGAGGCGTCAAGGGACGTGTTGGAGGAACCGGAGAGATTTGAAGAGTCCATTCGCTTTGGCAATGTGTGGATTTCAGCCGTTGGTTTCACAATTCCCTCGTCATCTTCAGCCCTAAGGGAGGATGCGTGAGCTTCTGTGGAAGACATAAGCTTAACATGAGCAAAGTCAGGTTGAGAATGGAAATTGGATGGGCGCTTGCAAGATTGTTGACGAAGTTTCGAAAATAATTCAGAGTTATTGCGCTCCTTTTGAACCTAAGGAGGGAGAGGAAACCTTTGTCATAAGAGTGCTAGCCGACAGGTAACCTTTCTGTTGAAGATCCACTGGTTGAGGGATGGAACAGGCTGCGTTAACCCTACATTGCACCTATCATGGTCCCGCGCCGACATCACCTGGCTCCGTTGCGGATTAAGTTTAAGCCGAAGTTCCCGGCCAATTACGCTGCAGGCGGAAGTTGTTTAAACCACAACGCATCAACCCATCACTCTGAGCCCCCCGTTATGTGTGGAATATTCTTTTCGCTCAGCAAAGCGAGCTTTGCTTATCCGGAAGAAAAAACCAATAGGCTGATTTATAACAGAGGTCCAGACAGCCTTCAGTCTCATACCATCCGCCTACCCGTCCTGACTGGGGAGCCAGCAGGTGCCGAATCCGATGCGTCAATATACTTGACCTTTACATCATCTGTGCTTGCTCTTCGGGGGACTCATGTGGAAAGACAACCATTGATTGACCCGGTCAGCCAATCTGTGCTGTGCTGGAATGGCGAGGCATGGAAAATAGACGGGAAGATTGTCCAGGGCAATGACGCGCACCAGGTCTTTCATTTGCTGTTGGACGCCCTGCGTCCCACAGTCACGTCAAATGGATCCAGTCTAGAGGAAGGACAAAGAGCTCTGACAAGAATTGCATGTGCACTTAGCAGCATTACTGGGCCTTTTTCCTTCGTACTCTATGACGGCTTTTGCTCCAGGATATTCTATGGCAGAGATTACCTGGGTAGACGGTCATTATTGCATTGGTGTGACAACAAGGGGAATTTCAATGTCGCAAGTGTCTGTGATGGAACCCCGTCAGAGTCATTTGAAGAAGTAGGGACTGATGGTATTTATTTAATCGATGTGTTGCGCCTCCTTTCAGAAGGCATACCCGATGGTACTCTCGATCACCCTGAACACTCCCGGTTTGTGACGAAGACAATTAGGTGGCAGTCTGGTGAAAATGATTCTACTTCTGTAAGTGTGTCTATATGTGCAATGAGCGTCGCAAGTCTGACGCTAATCTCCTGCTCGATAGAAATCTATCATACCCCCAATCAACAAATCCCTCCCCCTTGAAAATGACCCTCCGCCGTTACACATTACCTCCCCGGTTGTACAAGTTCTGGAGCAGCTACTCCGTGATGCTCTCAGCCTACGAGTTCAAAACATAACTGAGCTACATCGTCACTCCGTGGAGGGGGCCAAAGTAGGCGTGCTTTTCTCCGGGGGTCTTGACTGTACTATTCTTGCAAGGCTGGCGCATGAACTTCTCCCTGCAGATGAACCTATAGATCTCTTAAACGTTGCATTTGAGAACCCTCGCGTTACAGCAGCGGCCGCTAATTCCAAAGGCAAAAACAAAAATCCGCCGACAACCTGCTCAGCATCTCATGACATATACGAAGAGTGTCCTGACCGTAAAACCGGCCGGTCATCCTACAAAGAGCTGCGCCAGGCCTGTCCCACACGAAAATGGCGCTTCGTCAGCATCAACATTCCGTACACAGAGACCCTTGCGCACCGTGAAAACATCATCCGGCTCATGCGTCCGCACAACACGGAGATGGATCTCTCGATTGCATGTGCTCTCTATTTTGCCTCCCGTGGACAGGGTGAAATTGATGATCCTAATTCTCCTACAGGAAGCAAAACTCCTTACTCGACTTCTGCGCGCGTCCTTCTCTCCGGTTTGGGTGCAGACGAGCTTTTCGCGGGATACACCCGGCATGCCACCGCTTTTACGCGGCACGGGTATCAGGGTCTAATCGATGAGATTGAGCTCGACGTCGGCAGACTTGGAAAACGAAACCTGGGACGAGACGATCGAATCATTTCCAACTGGGGACGAGAGGTACGATATCCGTACCTTGATGAAGAATTTCTTGCTTGGGCACTGCAGCGACCTGTATGGGAGAAATGCGGGTTTCGAACTGCACAGTCTCAGTCGCACTCAGCCGTTGAGGGAGAGACGAGTTCGACTGTCAATGCGACCCAGCATCTGGAGGCAGGTAAAAAGGCACTCCGTCTTGTAGCCTGGAATTTGGGGATGCGGAACGTTGCGCGCGAGAAGAAAAGGGCGATACAGTTTGGGTCGAGGACGGCGAAGATGGAGAGCGGGAGAAGCAAAGGGACAACATTGATTTCATCTTGAACAACGCCCTGTTTGGAAATCCTCTGACTTGGTTGACCAACCATTCAGGCCAAGGAAGGAAGAGGCAAAGGCACCTGAAGAACAGCGATGATGACTGACAGATACTTCTGAACTGTACCAAGCAGATTCATCTATCCTTTGTTGTGCTGTTTACAGTCAGGCCCGTTGCTCTTAATCTGCCCTCCCACACAGGTTCATTGCGATCTGCCTGTCATGCACCCCCTAGAATGTAGAGTGGGAGCAGACAGACAGAGTTTGGGACTGTGTAGTGAGAAGGCCAAGTAGAGGAAGGGGATGACGGGTTAAAAGCAGAACAAGGTGGATGAACGGTCATGAAGGTGCAAAAAAGGCAAGTCTGAGCTGTTGAATGCCCCCTGGTCATTGGAAACTCTCTCATGATGTATCTACTACCGACGGGAAATGGCTACATGGCCCATGTTGGGAAGTGCCAACATTCGCTCTCAAGTATCTGTAAGAGGTTCAAGTTGGATTGATACTGCAGTATGATATATAACAATGTCATACAACCTAAGGAACAAAGCCCACAAGAATTAAGAACCCATTAAGGCCACGAGTCAATCCCACAAGGGAGACATCAGAACCGGCCACTAACATGTAAAGAGAGCAAAAAAATACAAAAAATCATGGACATACATGATCAATGGTGCAGCAAATAGAGGTATGTGCATCAACTGGTGTTTGAACCACAAAATCTGAACAAAGGCAAAGTATCGCGATCGAAGCCAGAGACGCAACGATACAGCCCACAGCAATCGAGTTTCGACATTTCAGATTTATAGAAAGCGAAGCTGGCGCCGGGGTGGGAATCATGGCTCAGGCTCAACCCCCCTCCGCCGGCACAAATGAAACAAGCAAAACAAGCACTTTTTGGTGGTCATGGCAACGGAACACGAATCAAACACAAATCAGTCATTGTTCACGGTTTGGCCTCTGCGATCGACTTCCAATACTGCTCACGTTGCTGGCTCTCTTCAAGCAACTTCTCCAGCTCGGCAATACGACGCTCCATTGCCTCCTGGAGCTCGAGCTTACGAGCACGGGATTTACGAGCGGCCTCGGTGTTGCGCGCTCGCTTGACTGCAACTGGATCATTGACGTCATAGACAATTGGAGGCAGGGGCTTGTCACGATGACGAGATCTCACACCTCCGAAGGATGACGGGCGAGTCGTGGAACGACCGGAACGTGGAGAGCCTGTGGATGAGGGAGCTTGAGAGACCTTGGGGGATGCCGAAGGCGCTGCGGCAGAGGGACCAGATGTAGTCGAAGCTGCCGGAGCTACAGGAGCCGAAGGCTGGGGCTCTTCAGGCTTAGCCAAAGGCAGCGGTTCTGGCGGGAAAAGAGATTCCCATTCCTCGTGACCAGGACCAAGGTCAGCGTCAGTAAACAGTGGAGATGTGTCGTGACTGAAGTAGCCAGACGACTCAAACGACGGTGTGCTCATATCAGTGAAAGACGCCGATGGCGGGGCCGTGGTGGCATCCATCAGCAAGTCTTTTGGAGAGACCGTTCCGCCGTTGACGGCTGAGAAACCAGGAATCTTATACTGTTGCGTGTCGTACATTCCGCTGAGTGAGACGTCCAAACTATCGACCAAGGAGTTTGAGGTGAGGTCGAAGAGCGCCTCAAAATCTACTTGTGATAGTTAGCAGTTGGATCATGAGGTACGTCAACAGCGCGCGTCCACAAACCTTGCGGGATGCTTGAGGTAGACATGACTCGACGATGTGCTTGTTGAGCTTGCTTATTACTATTTTGTGCGGTGCGTTCTGCGTCTGAAAACAGAGGAACCGGTGGAAGGAAAGTTTGAGGCGAGTTAGAGGGATCCGAGGCGGCGTAGAGACGATGGTGCCGCAAAAGTCGTGTACCTGATAGACTAAACTGTGACGACGTAGGGCGATAGCGGTGAGATTGGGCGAAAACGCTGGCCACTCGTGTATCCGGGGGTATCAACTGCTGCTGCTGCTGCTGATAATCGGTTTGTGCAGGCAGGGGCTGGCAAGAGTGACGGCGATTCTCTGGAGCTACACAATAGCTCAAATTTTGACTTCTAAGAACAGTCGAACTGGAAGTCGTCGCACGAGTGGTCCAAGCAGGAACCTGAGGCTGGGAGGGCGAGGGAAAGAGCACGAAGTCTTCTTGCTGGTGCTGCTGTGGGAGAGCCGGAGGCGGCGCGGAGGGGGGTTGAGGAAGCCATGGTGACAGATGGTTGTCCGTGGTGATCGACGTCACGTCGAACGGAAGAATGGTTGTTGGTGGTTAAGAACTCGAGCGATTGTCCGCGAGATGCAGCGCTGCTGGAGTTCAGAGATCCTGCAGAGAGGGAACTCTGAAACGAAGAGCGAGTATTAAATACGATCTAACACGACTGGGTTGTTCTCTGGGGATAAGAGAGCAGGAGTGAGGCCAGGAGGCTTAGAAGGCCGCCATGATTTCTGACTTGGATGCGCGATACTGATCTGAGAAATAAGCGGACGTTACAGAGGGGTTGTGAGAAGGAAAGGAGGAAAAAAAAGGAGGGGGGAGAAGGGAGGCAGCCGTGGGAATCAGGCATTTATCAACCCGTCAGGCGCAGACCTGCAGAGTGCACCGCGCCATTCCCGATTTGGCTCCGACATGAGGGTTACGCGAGCCTGTTTGTGAGTCATACTGCACCCTGCGTCGTGGTTGGCCAATGTCAGCCACCGACACCCGGAGCCCCTTTCTGGGCTCTCCACTCTCAGCCGGCGTCGCGTGTCGTTCCCTGGAAGAATCCTTCAACTCGCTCCGCCGTCTCCGTCGAGACACCTCCAAGCCCTTCTGGTGTCTGGAACAAACATCGACTCTGTGCGGACACCCATCAATCGATTTCTGCAATCAACTTCTCCTCAATAACACCCGTACTCCGTACCTCGATGCAGTAACAAAATAGCGACAGTTCTCAGTCATCTTAATGGCCGCGTTCTGTTTCACGTTTCCTGTTCTCCCAATCTTACTTTTTCCGTTAAAAAAAATTCTCACACTTGCTACTTGGGTTACGGAGGAGGTTCGAAAGCCCCACTGGCCCCTCAATTCCATTTATGGTGCTGCAGAGCGAGCACCATGAGTCGTCCAGTAGTGATGAAGCTGCGCCCAGTTTGAGGCTTGTGGACTGCTCTGAGCCTCGACAAGATTTGGCTGGACCTCATGTGATGAGGCTCAGCGTCGGCATCGCAGCTCGAAATACGAGTGGATGATGCTTGCTCCAGGGAATGGCAAAAACGGTTGGACTTGCAGAGCGACCTTTATCCCTGCTTAAAGGTCCTTGACCCTCCCGTCTTTCCCGGTGGTTTTTGGGCCCCTGACCATCGACCTCCAGATGTCGTCTGGACGCAGAGTTGCAATCGAGGTCTCAGGTCCTCCTGCAGCTTCTTACGTCACACTGCTTTTTGATGTCTTCTGCTGCGCCCTTCCAACGACACTTTGCACAACCCCTTGCTCCCTTTCAGCTTCCAGCAACCGGTCGCTTTTTCCCTCGTCTGCCCCGTTTCGGAGTTGAACGCCGCCACTACTGCATCCCAAGTAGGCCTCGTGGGGTTCCTTCGATCGCTGACAAATTCTGCACTTGGCTTTTTCAGCTGTTCTTGTCGAGGGACCAATCTGGCCACACAAAACCCCGCCATGTCGGCAAAAAAAAAAAAAAAAAAAAAAAAAAAAAAAAAAAAAAAAAAAAAAAAAAAAAAAAAAAAAAA
>FQSS02000558.1:11257-37357 GCA_900128795.2 Malbranchea cinnamomea | reverse complement strand
TTCATTTGTCTCTGCATTTGCAGTGTCTCGCGATTTCAGGGGTCCATAGTTCCCCGGGGCATACACATCTAGTAGTCAAAGGAGCATAGCCTGGGTGTCATGTATTTAGGGGGTTTTTTTTTCTGTCGTGCTTTCCAATATACCCTTTGCTTTCAAGCGTTCTCAGACACACTGTTCACACATTTCCTATCCATACTAGTTTCGTGCCTTTTTATTTTGGGACCTTACACTAGAAGATCAGACGTACATAGTACGTACTTTGCGGTTCTACCGTCCAACGAAATCAAACATCACTGGGGATGACGCACCCCTACGTCTTTTCTCTTCACATTGACTCACGATGCTGACTTCCGGAGTTGGAGAAATCTTCAACCCGCTTCTCCCTTCGTGGCCTCTCATAGCGGCTTCCCAAGTAATGCTGCCGCCCAATCTTCCAGAGCAAGGAATCTGCGTTCTGCAGCTGTGCTTACCCGGATGATGTCGGAAACCGGGCATCTGAGGTATTCTTTTCGATCGCAAAGGTGTCACTGTACGCCAGCCCGTAAGAGTGCGAGGCGAAAGAGCCGTATAGCACGATCGACGTCGACACTGATCTGATGGTGCGGACAGTGGCGGAGAATGCAAAGAGAGTGTCGGTCGATTGCAGGAAAGGGAACCAGAGAAGAAATTCCTAGGGGGTTTCAAAGGAAGGATACTTCGTAGAGAGTGGTACTGTTGTCCAATGCAAGAATTCAACGGAAAGGTACAGCTTTCCACGCTTTGCGTGAGTTGGGCATGCAGCGTGAGACGCGTATGCAGCTGTGATGTACGACACAAAGTGCTGCACTTTGTACGGCGGAGGATGATGGAGGATGATGGGGGTCAAGCTGTTTAGATTGCTACTACTACTAGTATGTTCGTAGGACATACTAGTCAAGCATATCCACTCGTATATCGCAGACTCGCCAGTGATAAATGTCAAACAAGAGAGCAAAGTTGCATCTTGAATGGGATTAACAATGTTACGAATCGAATGGCATGGGCGAGTTGGTCATGTTCATGAATATTGCCCAAAGGAGAAAGCGGGCCGATTGTCGTGATGGTCACTGACGCATTCGGGAACATCTCCCGGCCCGTACAACCGCTGCGACATTTGCCCATCATCCTACTTCTATCCAACATCCAACCTCAATCTCCTCACACTCAGCCTACCTGTGTACTTTTGCATCGAAAGAAAGACAACTTGGTATCAGAAGGACGCGGATCTGGTCATTCCCAAACTTGAGATTCCCGTGGAATTGCGCATGAACTGCCTTGCATGCTGCCTGACTCGAGTTACGACCACCAACTTCGCCAGCCCTCGAATCATTTCCTCTCCCTCCAACGTTTGTGGCACGTCTTCCGGTGATGTCTATTTTACATTGGCGGATGCCCGTCCTTGGAGCTCCGCAGTTTCGAAGATGACACCCCGATCGGCCGGTGATCAACTGTCCTTTTTCTTTTTTTGGATGTTGACATCTGATCGTGGCGACTATCGTCCAACCTCAGCGCAGGATTCTCTCACCACCGAGTCCAGTGCTAACATCCCTGAAGACCAACAGTATAGTCCACCACTTTGGTTAGCCGTTTTAGAAAGCAAACTTGTCAACCAGCATTTTCTTTTAGTAGTCTTGGCTCCGTCTGGTTATCTGCAATGGGTCCATGGTTCCAACGGCGGCGCTGCGAAAGCGCCGACCTGAACCCATTTGCCCGTTCATCAGCTTGCCCTCACCCTAAGCGCCCACTGGACTCTCCGAGTCACTCGAGCGCTATTCATCATTCAAAAGACGGGACTTTCCCGATTTCTAGCTTCAATAGAGTATGGACATGACTGGATCACTACTCGTTGCCTCCAGTACATTCCAGTTTCTTGGATGCATCGACCAGACTGCCGGGTCCATGGTTGGTTCCTCGACTTGCAGAACTGTACATATATTGGGGGACTTAACATGACTGGGTAATGTTCTGGAAGAAAAAAGTTGGCACCTGTTTTTTCTGTCCCTGACATGGAGGATCAATTCACACAACGGCATCGTTTGATTTGTCAAGATTGGAATGCAACGCATGCATGACATCGAGGCTTTTCAGAATCTGTCAGGAAAAGCAGGCGGCAAGATGACTGGATGATACCATGGCGCCCCTGGAATCTGGATAACGTGCTCACGAATACGCTCGTCCGCTATCCTTGGAGTTACCTGCCGCGCCATGTGTTGGCGACGCGCATCACTTTCATGGATTACATATCCGAGAAGGGAATATAAAGGTTCACTTTGATTCCCATCTCGCAAAGCGTCGACTGCGGTGTTTTGATGGGTTAAAGTTCTCCTACTCTCCTGGGTTGCTGGGTCAGAGCCTTATAATCATGGCCCATACAACAAGAACAAGCGTGCACTCTCCTTTCTTCACGTTCCTGTTCTTGAGTTCTCTCTTGCTCCCCTTGGGCTATTGCTACCCCGTCCGCTCTCTGTCCTCGACCAGACTCACGACGAAATCGGCTGTAGGTAATCGGTACCATTCATCCCTGAGAACTCGTAATCACGGTGTTTCCTGGCTCCAACCGAGACTAGAACACCCCAATGTCTGGACCACCAAGAATAAACTTGCCGTTGGCCTTTCAGTTGGCCTTGGAGGTCTTTTTGGTGAGGATCTCCTGCCGTTCGCGCTGTTTAGGGTGGGGACCAGGACTTATTCTTTTTCTTTGAATACAGTCTGCTCGAGTATACTTCTCTATGTGGGATGTCAGAAATATTGGCGTCGTAAAATCTGTCGACGAACAGCTCCAGGGAGCCAAATTCCATGTCCAATGTTCGACACTCCATTGTATACACCGTCAGCTCAGAGGCCATCCCAATATTACTCTCCCCACACCACGTTGATGATTGAAAATCGAACCTCGTACCAGCCCGTCATCACAACCCCCCAATCGGTCTACAGCCCGTTTTCCTCTCCTTCTTCCTCTCCCAGTGCATACTACCAGCCGATTGAAGTCTACCGTGCTTTACTACTACGCTCTTCGTACTATCCACCCTCACATCTACCGCAACCAGTTCTCTCGTCACTGCCTCCGCACATGGTACCGCCACTACCGCCGCCAGATCCACCTCCGGTACCTCCTGCAGCCACGCGTCTCTCCCATCCTCCCGCTTGTCCTCCGTCACCATCGCCACCGCCGGAACCAGCACCAACTTCAGCTTCAGCTCCAACAACTCACACCGTCCGTCGTCTCTCGGTCTCGAGTACCAACCGCGATCGCCCATTCTCTAGCATATGTTTCAGCTCTTCCTCTGATGACCAACCTATGCAATCGCCGCCCCAGGGTCAAAGTCAGACCCTGGGTGAAAGTGTGCCATTCTACTCCCCAAACCCCGTTCCTCCTCGCGTCGCACAATTCCTCGAACTTCGCCAAAATAGCGTCGATTCGTCCTATACGCAGATTGAACAGGACGCCATGTCCATCCGCTCCGAATCCGTGTCGCCTAGGACAGTTCCCGGTGCAGTTATAAGTGTTTGTAGGGCGCCTTCGCAGCCTAGGTTGCCTGAGAGTTCGCACGATAAAAATAACGCTGGCCTGGGAATCCGTATGCCAAGAGAGAGTGGCTCAGAAATGACTTTTTGACACACGTCTCGTTTGCTGCACAGCTAGTGAGTTGTGCTTTGCAGAGGCAAGAGTGTTTCTGGATAGTCTGGCCCAGGTGCCCTCGTTCGTGGATTCAGATGCTCTGGTTGCTTCACATTCCTCGATTTTCTAGATGGTTTTCCTGTTGCTTTCGTGTGTACATTCTTGTGCTATGGTTGGATATCGTTTTTGTGTTGAACCGATTGATACCAGGCTATTAGACGGGTTTTTTGACAGGTCATAGATGGGAATAGGACTTGGGAACAGATGGGAGCTGCGAATTCCCCTGTTGGAGTTGGAAAGAGTACCACATGTTTGGATAGAACTACTGACGTATATGAATGATATCCTACATATGGCATGATAGCATGACGGCCTATGCGCAATTCCGATGCCTCGAAATGTACATACGCAGCCAGTCATCATCTATGATTTGGGACACAGCCAGCAGAGCTCGCTTGATTTTCGATATATGCTCTTCTTGTCAATGTCTCTCGGTTGCACCCGTGGCCCTCTTCAATGTGCACTAGTTTAGCAGGCCGGCGGCATTTCTGGAGGGCGCTTACGCTAGAAAATGTCCAGAGTACTTATGACAGCGTCAGCGCCAGTCAGTACTTCTAGGGTCTGGAGTTCAAGGTCACACAAAACTGTTTGCTCCCATCGGCATCGTGACTATTGAATCTTATTGAATTACAACTCTCGCATCCTTGAGACTTGTGCAAGGGCCACTCTGACCAACCTTCCAGACCAGCTGAGGCAGCAAAATGCACCGATGCACGATTGGGCCTGAGGCGAGGCCCTGGCTGTCCTCTCCGCAGGATCATGCCTGGGTACGCAATAAAGATTCTGCCCTCGACTTAACGTCCCAAGTTATTGACAGATCGATAACGCGGACAGATGCCAAAATATGCGCGCTCGATTATGCACTCGTACAACACGGCTTTGTGTACCATAGTACGACATATCTGTTGATTCGGTGGTTGATGGATCGAACAGATTGCACAGACTAACTCTTTCAGGCAATGAGAGATGCCTTGGCTCTTGGGCTCCATCGAGCTAAGGCAGGATCGCACGCCACTTCTGCACAGACATTCACACTCTATTCACCATCCTCCAAGCCCGCCCGCCCAATGGCAAAGGACGATTGCAAAAAAAAATGTCCAGGTTTGATTTATTGCCTTCCCCGCCCCCTCTTATGCTCGGCAGGCATACCAAAATGGTTATTTGGCCAATGATTTCGCCAAAAAGCATCTCCCTCAAACCACGGGCCATAATTTTGACAGATAGACTTGGGATGCAACAACAGACCAACGACACCATTGCTTGAAAGCTGATCGCCCTGCTGTCTGGCCTTCTCCCCCACTTCACGATTTACGGAGTACTGCGGAGACGGACCGATTTAGCGCAAGTTAGCTTCCTGAAAGGGGACGGAAAAGTAGTCGACATGGCCGGAGTCAGTCCAATGGGCGTTCGTCATGGCGTGATCGATCACAGATCCATCTGCGCCACGGTCACAGTGCGGCCGTCTTGATGACCGTGTCGCTCACCATTCAGATTTTTTTTTGATCCAAGGTGCGAAAGCCAGGATCGGAGCCAGGCTCGGGGCTGCTGGGGCCCCATCTCCGCTTTGCGGGATGGGGAAGAGAGGGGACGTTAAAAGATCGTGTTAATATCCACCAGACAGACCAACATCTGAAGCATACAGCTAACTTGGAGATCATAACAATCTTTTCCCCCTTTTGAAAGGCGCCTTGTGGTCGGTCCTGTGGTGGTGCGGCAGCCGCAGCAGCCGCGGGTGTAGCACCCAGGACATCGCCCTTCCACTGAATTGGACGGAGTGATACCCCATTGCTCGGGTCGGGGATTATCAGTACGCTTGGCAAGGAACCGCAATAGTCCCGAATATTGAGAGCATTGGCCAGCGCAATTTTTTGTTGGAGATCTGGGGTCGTCATTAAGGCGTCAGACTCGTACGGTGCACTTCCTTGCACCACCAGACGATCTCTTCGTTGCTTTTTGGGAGGTAAAATTGAAACCCGGCATGACAGAGCCTGCGAATTCTGCCTTTTCAGCTTCTTCGAACTCACTTTCGAGTCTCAGCGGCAGCAGTAACTACTGAGAACGAGTTGAGAGTCGAGTGGACTTACAACCTCGTCTGCTCTCTCTATCCTAAACTTGAATCATCCCCGCCCGCCCGTCTCTTTGTCTCCAGCCTGGACTTGATCAGTACTAGGCTTAAAAGATGATTCTCCTACTTGCACTTACGCTGTCGTCCATACTCGCACGCCCGGCGTACTCATTACGCGTTGCGTCGGGCTCCGCGTGCTGGGATACGTGCAGCAAGCCTTCCGTAAATACCACTGGAGATGACATCGTCTGCCGTGATTACATGTTCTCTGAGGAGGAAGAAGGAAGGCGGTTCGAGGAGTGTGTTTCGTGCGAGCTTGAGAGTACCCACTTTCTAAAACGATATGATGAGACGGATGTTGAATGGGGATTGTGTAGGTGATTTCGCTTTCACCGGCTTGTTCTTTTTTTTGGCATACGAGCTTTTGCTGAGTACAAGTTAGACAACCTCCGCTATGCAGTCTCGACCTGTATCTTTGGCTATCCAGTGGAGAAACAATCGCTTTCAACACCTTGCCAGGTTTCCTGCGAGTCGCTCAAGGATGCGATTGCATATGGTTTAAAAAGGCCCAATGGCTTTACGGCTTACGATTTCTGCGACTTGGACAGCTTTGACGACAACGTTGTCACAAAATGCGCAGAATGTTATTCGCAAACCGCAGACGAAAAATACATGGCCAACTGTAGGTCTTTTTTTTTTTTTTTCTTTGTTAAACCGGGCCGACTCATTCAACCTGCATTTCGACTAACGAATGAACCCTTCGCAGTCATAGAAGCAATTCGCCAGGGATGCCATAACAAGGTTGAACCCGGTTTTTCCTTCATGATTGATCCCTCTCGGATATTCAACACTGCCAAAATCCCACCCAGCACTGAATCGTCCGCACATGACTCCGAAGATGGAGGTGGAAGCGGGAAGCCCAAGAACCTCGTGCTCATCATCGTTCTTCCCATTGTCGGCTTCCTGCTCTTGCTGGCTTGCTTCGGTTGCTGCTGCTTCTTCCTCATCCGGCGTCGGCGACGCAAAGCCAAGCGATACAGCCATTCGCAACACCTGTACGAGCGCTGGAACGATACATCCATCATGACGCCGTTTCCTGGAGGCCTACAGAAATTATGGAGCGGTAACCCCGCGATGAATCCGGTACAGCCACCTCAGAGCCCATACAGCACTTATGACCCGCGATCCTATGGACAACAACAACAACCAGGGGATATCAAGTACCCTCCCGAAGCGTATGTGATGGGGACAAGCCCGTCGACCCCGATAGCTCCGCAGCAGCAGTATCAGTGGCCACAGCAATGGCCGCAGCAGCATCTAATGCAACAGCCGCAGCAGCCTCAGCAGCCGCAGCAGCCGCCGTACGTGCAGACTCCACAGTCCACCGGGACAGAACAGACTCAGCACGTTGTCGTGGCCGCGAAACAGGACACGCAAGTCCCAATATTGTCGGCTCCTCTGCCCCCACGAAAATCAATATATAACAATCCGGATGAGTCGACATCGTGATGGGATACGTATACCTCCACCAGGATGTAATCTCACTCTGAAGAAATTTTGACCAAGGAAAAAAAGGATGAGGAGTTCTATGGTTTCTTGATATATCAATCCACGCTGGGGCGTTGTGACCCTCGTGACTGGAGCCCGTCTCTTTCTTATATTTTTAGCGGATTGGTGAACTTTGGTGCACTCGGTATACTTGGAATCTGGAACAAACGTAATGGTGATGATTTCTAGGGGCTATAATACCTGATTAATGGAACTTGGTTATGATACCTTTCATTCTTCTACACAACAATCGCAACAGATTGACATGCAGAAGCATCGTTTATACAATATGAATGGCTTCGACGGACCAGGTTGGATCAAGGTTGAGTTGAACTCGAGCGTTTTCGCTCCCTCTTGCGGGCCAATTCAATACCGTCGTCGCAACCTCTTGATCCCACTGGCCCAAGCGATCTACAGTAGGTCTACAGGAGGCAGACCACCCCCCGCCATCGCTTGGTGGTTTTCCAATTTTTACAACCTTGTCTACGTTACACGGATGGCCTTAGTCAACCACTACTGTCATGATTGCAACAGTATTAATGGGGACCTTCCAGCCATGACAGACACTTTACATCAGTTACTTTCACAGCAAGCGTTCTGTCCCAGTTGGACCCCCCAGAATGCCTCTGTCGGGCAGATTTCCACTTTGGGATATTCCGACGAATGTCTCTATAAAAAAAAGATCACGGCTCCAAGAGATCATAAAACGCAGTATAACAGACACTCCTATCTTCTAAAATTCGGCATTTTCAAGGACTTTTGTTTGTATTTAGTTTTGCAGTTGATACCCCATCTTTGTGCCATGGCTCCTCTATTCAGACTGTCCTCTCCGCAGGTTGACCTTCTAAAGGCGAGTCTACCTCGATGCATGAGGCTTGCGTCAACCATGGGGGCTAAGAAGGAAGGCGATATCTCCTCTGTCTTTGTGTCCCTTTCTGGCGGCAAAGCGTCAGAGTTGCCCCCAAGGTTCACTGACGTCAAGAAACATCTCATCCAAGGCCGCGAGGATGAGGTAAAACGGAGCTGGGACCGACTATTGGACCGACTGAAAGAAGAAATAGAAGTCATCAAGAGCAAAGGGTCAGACATCATCCCTATTATCGAGTACAAAGACATAAGATCTGCCCCAAAGTCCTTTGGAGAAGAACTGAGGAAACGCGGAGTGGCGGTGATACGCGGAGTGGTCCCTGAAAAGGAAGCCCGGAGCTATAAGGAGGAAATTGAGGAATATATCAGGAAAAATCCCGGAACAAAAGGTGAGTATCCCTTTTGTCAAATTTTTTTTTTTCACGAAATAAATCGAGTGAGTATACTCATGTGTTTGGTTCAAAGCATTCCCGCAGCACGATCCACAGGTGTTTGAACTATACTGGTCAAAACCCCAGATTCGTGCACGAGCTCATCCCAACATGATTGATGCACAGCGGTTCTTAATGAGCTTCTGGCATTCCAATAAACTCGAGGCTATGATCTCTCCTAGCCATCCCCTGGCATATGCTGACCGCTTGCGAATTCGCCAACCTGGTGACACTGGCTTCGCCCTTGGCCCTCATGTTGACGGAGGCAGCGTGGAGCGCTGGGAAGAAAACGGATATGGGCTGGGCGGAGTGTACGAGAAAATCTGGCAAGGTTGCTGGGAAGAATACGATCCATGGGAGGCTGGTTGTCGTGTTCCCGTCGTCTCCGACCTCTACAACGGTGCGGGCGCATGCTCAATGTTCAGAATGTTCCAGGGATGGCTCAGCATGTCAAGAAGCGGACCGTTTGAGGGAACATTACTTGTGAACCCCATCTTGTCTCTGTCAACCGCGTACTTTCTGCTCCGCCCATTCTTCACTCCAGTCGAATCACTCCAACCTGGCGAGGCGTCACAATCAGCTGTCCAAGCTTACTTGAGCCCGTCGAATTGGATCCTAGAATCCAGCACGACAAGCACCATTCAGGGCGGCTCACTAGGACATACTCAGGAACTGAACGAAACTTTACACCCGCATCTTGAGCTATCGAAGACAATGGTTCATGTTCCAGAGACAAAACCCGGAGACTACGTCGCCTGGCATTGCGACAGTAGGTTTTTCCACCAAGAGACTCGTAACTCCTTCTCACGCACCATAACTAACGCTTTCTTTTCCCCCCTTTAGCCATTCACGCGGTTGACAAGGTCCATCAAGGCAAGGGCGACTCTAGCGTGCTTTACATTCCCGCCTGTCCCTTAACAGAGACAAACGTGAAATACGTGCAGCGCCAAAAGGAGGCCTTCATCCAAGGCACGCCCGGGCCGGATTTCCCCGGCGGCAAAGGCGAAAGCGAGCATATCGGTCGTGCCAACGAAGCGTACCTCCGCGAAGTCGCCGATGTTGATGCTCTCCGAGCATTTGGTTTCGAAGCCTGGGACGCGGAGGACCCGACACTAAATTCAGGGCACATAAAGTTGCTTCGAAAAGCTAACCAAATTCTCGGATTCCCTTGAGCAACATTTTGTAGTATTCGCGTATCAGTTGCTGCAAGAGAACTGAAAGTCAATTGTCAACTGCCGCGTTCATGATACTCTCTGGCTTGGATGTTGACCCCCTGACAGTCATTTGGGATTGAGCGGCTAAACTAAGAATGGAAACACAGCCGCCTTGCACAGATGGGTTACAGTGCCGCTTTTGGTTTAGCGTGTTTAAGATCTTGGCGTTTCCAGTTGCTTTGTATACGAAAGTTGTTGTGACACTGTTGATGGACGAGCTTGACTTCATTTTGCTTAGAAGTAGTAGCATGTCCTGTTACTCAATCTTCAGTCATCGTGCTTATTCTTTCACGAGTGGGGCCCAAGTGGTTTTACCATGGGCTGGACGTAATAACGCAGCTCAAAATACGAGACTTCCAAGTTGCACATTGCGAGACATCAGCTCTATTCGATTCAGGGGGCGAATCCCACACGACCTGTCCATTGATTTCGTTGATGGAGCTCACTTTTGCGATCGATGATGCTTTGGCAAGTGGTCAGCGGAAGAGGTCTCCCAGAGCCTGTCTCCAATGTAAAATGAAAAAGGTACATACATCTACTACTACCACATATTCATCCACAACCCACCCCCCCTCCCCCTTCAATACTACGACTAGTATCATGGACGCAGAATGATGCCAGAAAAAGAGAGTCCTAAGGTTATGAAGTTGATTGACCCAATTCATGTCTCAGAAACGTTGCACGCATACTGCGGCGTGGCAGGAAATGATACCCAGACAGAGAAGGCAAAATGGCGCAACGAGGACGAGGGCTTTGACCACTGGGCACCAACATACCGGATCAATGGCTTCAGCAACAGCAGAGCCAGATAGCAGACCCGGTAGCTGTGCAGGAGCACCCTTGGTGGAGAGCTCATCTGACCCATCCAGGACTTCTCAGTCCCCAGGAAGGTCACTTTCCAGCGATGACTCACCACCCGGATCCCAGCGCTTTGTTGGGGATTTGAACCCAGAAACTGTTTTTTATAGTGAGAATCCCGCCTCTTCGGACATTTGTCCGGCAGAGCGGAATGATATTGGCGTCTGGGTGTCGCGATCACGAGGGACAGGACAGGAAAGAGATATAGAAACTGATGCCCACCCAATGCAACGTCTCAACCACGACGCTCTTCGTGGAAAGGACCAAGAAGGGAGCTCTATGCCGGAAGTCAACGAGCAGCTTAAGCTCATCCACCTTTATTTCAACAAGATACATCCATTCCTTCCCATAGTAGTGTCTGATGAAAAGTCACTCAGACAAACCGTCCTTGACAAAACCGCTTCCCCAATTCTCATCAAAGCAGTTTGTCTCGTTGCATCCAAAGCCCCTCGGGCGGGAACTCATTTTCGGTTTGAGGACGATCTTCACAACCTCGTTCCAGTCAGGGACTTTCGTCGCCGAATATACGCAGATCTGTCTAGTCGTCCGATCGAGGAAGAGAAAAACAAGGTGACGGCAATACAGTGCCTTGCTTTGATGTCTCTCCACGCTGAAGGTTCAGACGGTGGCGAGCGTTCCTCGCTGAGCTTGATGAGGGCCATTCATCTAGCTCAGACGATTGGCTTACATCTAGGAAATGGCCAAAGAACCAAGCAAAATGAGAGCTCGCTCTCCCTATTTTGGGCCCTCTGGAGCCTTGACAGAGTTAACGCGGCTATCAATGGTAGACCAGTCATGATGCATGATTGCGACATTGGCTTGAAAATAGTGGACTCGTGCAGATTATTTTCCCCCTCCTTTCGAATCTGGCTTCTCGTTGCCCAGTTATTAGACAGAGTTATTGAGTTATACCGGCCAGGTGCCACCGTATCAGCGGATAGTTCCGATCACAACGAATTCCCTGGATTTGAAGATTTGGTGGAGCAGTCCGACGGATGGAGCATTGAACAGGGCACTCTTGGTATCATCTCTCCTTTTACGGAACAAAAAGTTTGCCATTATACTGACGATTCAAAATCCCAGTGTCCTTGGAGATATTCTATCATGCTGTCTCGATACTGTCCTGCCGGCTAAGAACGGCCAAGGAGCATCCCTCGTCCAGTGTGTCGTACATACGGCAGAATAACTCTTCTCGACAGATCGTAGCGATAATGCAGCTCCAGTCACACACATCTTTTGCTCCTCTGCCAGTAATACCATATGCCGTTTCCCTGTCCCTTGCGGTCGCGTACAAGCAGCTACGACAGAGCAAATTAGAAACTACCAGAGAGTTAGCGAGGAGACAACTTATTCTATGCTCGGAGGCCCTGGAGAAGCTGAGTTATACCTGGTGGTCGGCAGGAACCATGGCCAAGCTAGCACGAAAGGCTTTGCTGCAGCTAGAAAAAGCCACTCAGACCAAACCAGCCCATATGAACCCAGGCAGTATGGCGTCCCACACTGACGACGTCCCTCTCTGCAAGACGCGGGAGAGCACTTCTGGAATGGAAGACATGGATCTCCATCGCTCCCACCCGAACGGTGGACAGCATGTTAGCTTCCCCGTACCAGGCGTCGAAAGTCATCCCAATAGTAATAACCTACCGCAAACAGAGGAAAGTAACCTCGAGCAATCGTCATTGCCACGTCTCTCGCCCATCCCAGATCTCAGAACAGGCGGTATAGATATCAACATCGCCGAGATTGACACATTTCTCAGGGATTTCTTAGACCTAAGACCTTGGGAACAGATGACGGAGGATTCTCAGTTAATCAATTTCATGAGGGATATTGGTTGAGAATCGAGTGTCCAACGTCACACAGTTGATTAGTACGCACGAGCAAAGGATCTACTCCAGCATTTGGCGTGCATGAGCAACCAGGTCAATATTATTTCTGGTGTCCGCAAAAAGCATGAATTCCTGTCGCAGAGCTGAAACCGTCAGTGCTGGACTCCTGGACCTGTGCCTCACGAAATGAAGTTCTGTACCCCTCTCATGGACCACAGCACATTCTCGATTGTTGAAGAAGCTCTGCTACCCTAATATCTTAAATCAACGGGCCTCACACTCCCAGCTGGTTCTCGGTGTGTCGAGGTGTACTACCTAGATAGATGACTTCATTGCTCTACAATACAGGAGTATTCTTTAGGGCTGGGTGAGCTCAAAACACCTATTAATCGTTTGATTGTGAGATATAAATGTTAGAAACCTTCTGTTTGAAAAAAAAAAAAAATGGCAGGTGGTATTGATCGTGCACTGCAAACTCGAGAACTTTTGTACGTGCGATCATGACTGATGAGAGCTTCCGGCTTGAAAGCGGCGAGTCTTGGCATGGATGTTGCATACTAGGGTCTAACTTTCTTTGACACTCTTGAACCTCAACCAGCGATGTCGCAACCGCACTGATCTGTTGAAGATGACAGATGAACTGAAGGTAGACGGAAAGACAATGTCAGTGCCCTCGCCCGATCATCTCAAGGCTCTTGAGCAGACGCGCCAGCGTCTCGTCCAACTCACCCAATCTCTTGGTTCGCTGGTGCACAGCATCAACCAGAATGACCCGCTACCTCCATGGTAAGCCAAATGCCCCTTCTTCCCTTCGGTCTATTGAACTCCTGCCGTTTTCAAGCAGACTGCTCGCTAATCTTTCTTTTCGTGTACGCGCACGTTGTAAAGGTCGTCGCTACAATCCCAAGCCTCGATTCTCTCGAACAATCTGGTCTCGATCGCCCAGTTGCTCCATGAACATCGTGACACGCTCGCGTCCATGGTCGCGTATCCCACGCCGCAATTTCCCGGGCGCACAGAGGCGGGGATGCTGAGCCAGCTTGTACGCACGAAACTGGAGCCTAAGGTGGAAGAGTGGGTTGCAAGGGGAAGAAGCGTGGGAAGTCAGACCGCCCCAGGTGCCACTGACACTGCTACTTGGGCAAGGGAGAATGCGAAGACGTTAACTGCTGACGAGCTACGTGAATTGTGGCGGTGGGCACCGCTGGAAGCA
Source organism: Malbranchea cinnamomea (assembly GCA_900128795.2). NCBI lineage: Eukaryota > Fungi > Ascomycota > Eurotiomycetes > Onygenales > Malbrancheaceae > Malbranchea > Malbranchea cinnamomea. The sequence continues at coordinate 23,635 of FQSS02000558.1, read as the reverse complement.
AATGAGGAGGCGAGAAGGAGGAACTGGGGTGGGGAGTATACGCTTGAGGAGAAGGAGATGGGGCTGGAGAATGTGGTTACGGGGTTGAGGAGGAAGTTGGTTGAAGAAGATGAGGAGGAAGGCGAATGTGAAGAGGGAGAAGAGGAGGGTGGAGAGGGAGGTGAGATGGAGGTCGTGGGAGAGCATGCAGGACCTGCAGGCGGAGGCGTAAATTCAGATATCTCGAGAGAGAGGAAGCATGTTCCGTCTGCACCCGTCAGCACTGCGATGCCGTTAAACGACGTGTTTAGATTTATGATGACGGGTGCAACACCGAAATGAGCGTCTGATGTTCGAGCGTTTCGATCATGTCGATGCTTCGTCCTTCACTCAGTCCCTTGCTGGTTAAACGGGCGCCACAACTGGCGACTATCGAACACCTTCTTATTCGATTCCCGACACGTCTTTTATCTCGGAAGAAGCAATCCGAGGAGACTATTGAGCGGTGAACCTGACATGCGGATACCGTACAAGTCCACGGAAATATGCACATGTGCCTCGTCAAGCGCACCAGACAGCAGCGGTCGTTTTCCCATGAATGTGCTGTACCCATCGATGGTCAACTTACAAACTCAAGGAGCTACGAGCAGCAAGCATCAACCACTGGGACATCAGGCAGTCTTCTTCTTGGCCCCCTTCTCTTACTATGCACCACCACCACAATCTTACTTTACAACGACAGAATCGGTGAAGACGCATGAGAAGACCATTACTGAGGCACAACCCTTTGCGGTGGGCTCAAACGCCTCCTTCAGTTCACTCACCTAACGGCAACCATCAACGGCGCGGAGAGTCAGCGCAGTTCGTGATTGTTCAATGCTTACCTCTCAATACACAAAGGAGATGTATAGAATCGGGCGAAGAGGCCTTGTAGAAGACGGAGAGATGTGACCCCGAGAGGGGTCTGTGTAGAGTTGAAAGATACTACCATCTAGAAAAATTCACCACACCCGATATGTGTGAGCCGGGAATGTGCAAGAACATCCCAAAAAGATGGAGCAAGGTCTCTATTAGGTTTATGGAGAAAATAAACCGCTCTAATGAATGACCGAATTCTCCCAGTAGCATTCTTCAAAAGGGATCTTTCCTTATCGATAAACGTCATCGGATCAACCATATTCCGAATTCTGGTTGTCAAAATCGCGACAACTGGCATGACGGTCAAGAATCGACCATTGCGAAAGCAAGCAAAACTACGGCCGACAGTGACGACCAACTGATTATGGAATCTTTTCAGCAGTCTCTCCAGGACCATGTCCTGACGCCCCTGCATCCGTATCTCCGTCCCCTCACCACCTCTCTCCCGGAGTCCGTCAACACAGCCCTCATCTCTCTCCTCGGAGACCAATGCTTTACCTCGCTCGTCCTCGCTCTTGACCTAACCAAAGACCCAGCATGTCTGCCACTCGCCATCTCCAAAACCCTTGGAATTGCCATTGTTGCCTTTAGCGGCATCGTCAAAGTGCCGCAAATTGTCAAGCTTGTTTCATCGCGCTCTGCGGCGGGGGTCTCCTTTTCCTCATACGCCCTCGAAACGACTAGTCTGCTCATCACGCTCGCATACAATGCACGCCAACATTTCCCCTTTAGCACCTATGGTGAAGCTGCCCTGATAGCTGCGCAGGATGTAGTCGTGGCTGTTCTGGTTCTCGCGTTTTCTGGGCAAGCTGCCAGCGCAGGCGCCTTCGTTGCTGCCGTCGTAGCTATGGTGTATGCGCTGTTGTTCAGCGGTGAGACCATCGTCGATCAGCACACGATGGGATACCTGCAAGCTGGCGCGGGCGCACTGGGCATCGCGAGCAAGGTGCCCCAGATCTACACAATTTGGAAAGAGGGTGGGACTGGGCAGTTGAGTGCCTTTGCGGTACGTATGCCAACGTGACTTAAATCGGAAGTGCAATTTTACCTAATTCGGCTTGTGCTAGGTGTTCAACTACCTTTTCGGCTCTCTTTCCCGTATTTTCACCACTCTTCAGGAGGTGGACGACAAGCTCATCCTGTACGGATTTGTGGCTGGCTTCTCCCTCAACCTGATCCTGGCCTTGCAGATGCTATATTATTGGAATAACTCTTCAAAGCCCGTCATCTCCGAAAAACCACCCGTGAAGACCGTGACGGAGGTGCGACACCCAGCTACGAAGACCACCGGAGCGTCTCCAAGTCCGGCTGGGAGAGGCCCGTCTACCAGACGGAGGGGTTGAGAGTTGACTTTTTTTTTTCATTTCCTTGTCATGGTTGTTATTCGCTCCACATTAGCGGTTTTGATTCGAATCAACGTTTCCATAGTCATATCATGACCAAGGGCATATTTTTGTTACGCTTGCATTTTTGGAGAATAATGATAACATGGTGCTCATAGTGCAAAGCACTAAAAATCCTCGTTTGGTTTGTCCCTATTTCAAAAAAGTATGAATTTTCAAACAAGCAAGAGCGCAGGGTCAAGGAAAAATTTCGGGGACGGGAGAAAAGAAGGAGAGCAGCGAACCTTAGGGGAAGGCATTAACGCTGAACTCTTCAGTTCATTCATCCGGCGCCCCTGCTTTTGCTTTAGTGTGTTCCTGCGAGTTTTAATTCCCACCCTTCAGCAGGCAACTTCGACTATTGCCGAATGGAAAATGAATTGAATGTGAATGCGACAGGCTACAAGCATCCCTACCAGCTATCGCCGTCTGTACCGACAAGTTGGCCTACGAATCCTTTGTCTCTCGTTTCTTCCTGTACGCATTCTTTTCTTCGTTGGGGTGCAGAACTGTTGCGATAACTCCCCCAAACCACTCTCTTACTAAAACTTGGGTATCCTAGCACCAAGTAACATGTCGTTCACTACTGCTCCTGAATGTGAAGAGCCACCGCGTCCTCGGTCCCGAGTTAAAGAAACCAGAATCAACATGGATAATATTGACGAGGCCTGGACGTTTTTGGAGAGCCATGGTGCCACCACGGACGTCGCTGATGCAGAAGAACTAAGAGCAATTCGACGAAAGGCTGATTGGACCATTCTGCCTCTGCTGTTCGGTTGCTACACCCTTCAGTTCATTGACAAGGCGCTTCTGAATGTACGTGCTGTCGTGTGTCATATCATCTAACTTTTTTATGTATTTGACTCGCTTCGTAGAGCAAGAGGCTGATTGGAAAACCAAACCTACTAGTATGCAGCAGTCATGGGAATCAAGGAGGATTTAAACTTGAAGGGCAACGACTTTAGCAATGCTGCAACGGCGTTCTGGATCGCCTTTCTTGTTGCTCAGCCGCCTAACAGTACGTTATTCACTTTTGCTCTTATCTCTTTTCACGGAATGCTCGGTCACTGAAGCATCACCTAGCATATTTCCTTCAAAAGGTTCCAGCGGCGACATGGTTTGGAGGGAACATGGTTGTTTGGGGGCTTATTACTGCGGCTATCGCAGCAGTAAGAAATTATGCGGGATTACTGGTAGCGCGGATTTTTCTTGGGATAACCGAAGCGACCATCATTCCATCCCTTCTCTTGATTAGCAGCCAATGGTACACCAAATCAGAACAGGCACTTCGATTTGCGGGCTGGTCTACGGGCATTGGTGCGGGCCAGATACTCGGACCAGTGGTGGCCTTCGGCTTTCAGCATGCCGAAGATTCGACCCTCAAGACCTGGCAGTTAATGTTTCTGACTGTTGGGTTGATTTCGGTGATTGTTGGTATCGTGAATCTGGCATTGCTGCCAAATACCCCCATGGATGCTTGGTTCTTGACCAAGAGTGAGAAGATCCACCTGTTGCGGCACGTCAGCATAAACAAAACGGGTATCCGCAACAGGAAGTTCCAAATGCACCAGGTGCTTGAGACCCTCAGGGACCCGCAGGTCTGGCTCTTTGTGCTCATCGTAATACTGGTAAGCTGTCGGTCGTATAACAAAACGTTCCGGAGGAGATGGCTAATGGCTCTTCATAGCAAACCGAAAGCAGTGGAGTGGTTGCTATCTATTCCTCAACACTCATCAATAACATGGGATTCAAGCCTGAGCATGCCGCACTTCTGAACGCACCTGGAGGAGTTGTAACCATTGGGTTCACCCTTTTGGTTGGCATTGGCGTCCGTGAGACCTCCCATCGATGGGCATGGATAGTGTTCTGCAGTGTTCCAGGGATAATTGGAGGGGCATTGATGTCATTTCTTGATATGAGCAACACGGCTGGAGTGCTTATGGGCATATATTTGGTCAACGCCATTATTGCGCCCTTCCCAATTGTCAGCAACTGGCTTGCAGCAAATTGCGCTGGTCACACTAAACGAGCGTTGGCAAGCTCTCTCCTGGCCATGGCCTTTTCAGTGGGCAATATTATTGGACCGCAGACTTTCCAGGCCCGTGATGCTCCCGAGTATCGTCCAGCCAAAATCGCTGTTTTGGCGACCCAGGCGGCCGCAGCTGTCGTGACAGTTGTTTTATTCCTATACTATAGATGGCAAAATAGGACAAGGAATGCAGCGCAAACTCCAGTGAATATAGTTCCCCTACCATCTGGAATAGAGGATTGGGCAGGTCTGACTGACAGGGAAAACTCTCGGTTCCGGTATGTATACTGATAAAATCACTAACCTTGGCGCGGTGGATGACAACCAAATATCCTAGAAAGTCCCTAGCTGTATACAGCGTTTGAGCAAGCCAGAAACTTAATGTGGAATACTATCATTATTCTCAACGGTTGAGTTTGTACGACTATATACTAGGACTACTTGCGAGGACTAGCATCTTCAAGTCGAGGAGAGCAAGGTCGTTGGCATTGAAGTACGAAGCCTTACAAACTCGGAATTAGGGCTAGTTGCAGATAAGCCCTAAGCTTGGCACCTTCGACCATTGGCAAAGTCACATGACACTGAATAAACCAATCCCGTGACCTGAGTTGGCAGCTTTGCGCATCCAAGTCGAGTAAACTGAGAAACGGCAAGAGGGCAGATGGGGCTGCTTCGTTGGTTGACGTAGTCAGTTAAGTGGTTACTGGTGATCGGCCATGAGCCTCCGGCCTCTTACCCTTGGGCCGGGGGCCAATTTCAGGTCCGCGGGAATATGCACCGAATGCTTGTCCCGCTTGCTTCAATCTCCCGCGAGCAATGGGCGGAGAACGTTTATCGCGACTGCACCTTTGCAGAACAAGACATCTCACAGCAGCGCATTTCCAAGAGTGCTGAGGAAAGGCTTTTTTCTATCGCATTACCCCTCTGCCGACAGCGTGCTGAACAAAAAGATGCCACGATGGTTACCGCAACGGTCTGCCTCCTCAGCGAGAACCGTCTCCATGTTCGATTCGTCTGCACCGACGATTCCAGGTCGGCCGTCCATCGCTGCAACTGATGGGGGGGTTGCGGCAGAGCTTCCACATAGACGCAGGCAGCGATTGAAGCGTGAGAAAGAATCCAATTCCGCCGAACAAGATCGTATCCGCCCTGACGCTTCCGCGCGACTCTCCACACTTTCCTCCTCCCTCCCCAAAACGTCTTTGAAGCGAAAATTGGCGACTTATCTTGCCCTAACCAAACCGCAGCTTTCTTTTCTTATTGTCCTTACCGCAACAACCGCCTATGGCCTTTACCCTATCCCTTCAGTCCTCGCTCTCGACCCATCTGTCACCCCACTTCCCACTCTTTCGACCTCGACATTGACTTTTCTCTACCTTACTGTGGGAACATTTCTCTCCTCTGCATGTGCAAACACTCTAAACATGCTCTTTGAGCCAAAATACGACGCCATGATGTCTCGGACACGCAACAGACCCCTGGTTCGCAAGCTCGTCACCCGTCGAGCAGCTATACTCTTCGCCATTGCAACAGGCGCTTCAGGCGTCACGGCTCTGTACTTTGGAACCAATCCCACGGTCGCCGCATTATCCGCTTTCAACATCTTCCTCTACGCCTTCGTGTACACTCCCCTCAAACGTATATCTGTCATAAACACCTGGGTCGGCGCTGTTGTTGGTGGCATCCCACCGCTGATGGGCTGGGCAGCGGCGGCTGGAAAGATAGCTACAACGGGTCACGATACGTGGCGTGACCTCCTTTTTGGGCCAGAGAGTCCTGGTGGCTGGCTCCTCGCAGCCATTTTGTTTGCGTGGCAATTCCCGCATTTCAACTCTCTGTCCCACACGATCCGCGAGGAGTACAAGAATGCTGGGTACAGGATGCTGTCGTGGGTCAACCCTGCCAGAAACGGCCGGGTGGCTCTTCGTTACTCGATCCTCATGTTCCCGCTCTGCGCGGGACTTTGGTGGACTGGCTATGTGACGGACGGGTTCCTTGTCGGCGGCACATTAGTCAATGCCTGGCTAACTCGCGAGGCGTATCGATTCTGGAGACTAGAGGGCGCCAAAGGCACGTCGCGTGGGCTCTTTTGGGCTAGTGTGTGGCATTTACCCCTGCTGCTGGTAGGGACCATGGTTTTCAAGACCGGCATTTGGGACGGCGTTTGGAGTCGGATTTTTGGCACTCCAGAGGACGAGGAAGACGAATTCGAGTATGTGGAGGAGGACGAGGAATTTGAAGCCAGCAAGAGGGATATCTCGACTCAAGAAAGCCATTAAACCCATCTCTTCATGATTTTTATACTGTGTACTTTATGTCCGTATGACAATGGCATGGACTTTGGTTAATTGTGTCTTACTTTGTTCTACCTCTACAGGGTAACTTGAGCCAATTGGAGAATCTATTCTTTGGGGTTATGAATCTCAATCCGGAAACCGACGTGTTATCCAGAGAGGAGGAATTCTGAATGCGTCGTTCCCTACTGTCAACCATGGTTGCCTGAGTCTCCGTGGGTTATCGTCTGCCGTTGAAGCAAGATTCGGCTTCAATACACTGCATATCGTGCCATAGAATCGTAGATTGTAGGTCTCTTCAGCTTCAACAAATCGTAGACTTGACTTTAGGCTTGCATAGATGTATTCATAGTTCCTCTGTTACACCACTCTCTTGCTAATAGAGACGTAGAATTTCTGCCAGACATATGATGGCTGTAGACAGAAGCTCGATAAAGTAATAGTACATATGTACTAGAGGACAAAGCTGTTCAGACCAGGTGACATCAGCCACATTCTTCTTCAGCTTCAGAGAACCTGAGTCGATAAGAACATCCAAGTGATTCAATGTCTTCATCCACAGTCTAGCCCTGTCAAGGCTGGTCTCTGTTCAGCCTCAGCAGTGTGTGTGTGGGGGCTGTGGAGATGAACAGAAGCCAGTCAATCGCCGCAACCTCTCAGTAGAAGCGGCAAAGGAAGGCTTGGCTGGTTTGAAAACGAAGAATTGCCTTGTTCAGACTAGCGTACTTTGAGCTCTGGGCGTGTTTGTCATGTTTTCTTCAATCTCCTCCATGAAGTTCCTCCATTGTGTATCCCCGCTGTCTCGTCGGGATGCTGGGGATGAGATGCGCCATGCTTGATATGGCCAAGTGGTTCCATTGGAACAGCATGTACGATGAAATCTCGCAGAAGGCAGACTCCCACTGGCAGTGTCTGCAAAAGACAAAAAAAAAGCCTCGACAGCATACGAGGAGCTTGGCGTGGTCGACCCATTCCGCGCCCTCCCTGATCTTCGGGGACGCCAAACCCAAATGACAGAAGCGCGATGGTTTAAATTGCTGGGCGTCTCCAGCGTCCATATCACAGACTTCTCCAAGTGCACCTCTCTTCTTGCAAGGGGTCTGTTGGTCTAACTCGTTTCTGTCATTTTTCGTACCCAACGCTCACCTCCCCAACTCCCTCCTCCTGAACTCCCTCTCACCAATTTAGCAAGTTCGCAACCATCATCGAACGATGGCCTTCCCGCAGGCCCAAGGCGACGCTAACCCGCTCGTCACGGAAAGCCGCTTGGTGGGGAAACAGTTCATCTTCCGCGTCAGGGACCCGCGAGCACAAACCAGTAGAAAACCACGACAGTCGAAATCCCTGACCCAGGGTGGCCAAGAGGAGACGCCGGCATGTCATTCCCGAAAGCCCCATCGGAAGTCCAGAACCGGCTGCGGGAACTGCAAGAGGCGCCGAGTCAAGGTATGGATCATGATACCCCAGTCTTCCAGGTCTTTTCGCCCGAGGTTCGGATGTGCATGTCAAATCTACACAGCTGGCCGAACCGGGACGAGTCGTAATTTGCTGACGAAACTGAACGGCTAAAACTCTAGTGCGACGAAACTAAGCCTGGATGCCAGAAATGCAATGCGTACGGTATAAGATGCGACTACTATAACACAGTAGTCCCATGTCCGCGAAGGTCCCCCCATGGCACCCCTTCCCTCGACGCTACCATCCTCGACTTATCAGTCGCAGATCTCGCCGCCCGAGTTAACGATGCGCTGTCGATGGGTTCAGGGGCCGCACCTGCTCTCTCCTCGGATTCCAAAGTCATAAAAGCCTTGCGCCAATTTGCTTACTTCGCAAGCAAAAATGGCTATATGCCTGATTCCCACCGGAAGGTTCTAGTTGGTGGAGTTATGAGGTTGGCATTCGGAGTATGTTTTCGCGATTCCTAATCTATCTCCCTTCCATCCTAACGCTGTGAGACGTTCAGACGCCATATCTCATGCATGCCATGCTTGGGTGTTCCGCGAGTGCTGTTTCTCGGGTATGTGATGACGATGGATCATTCAAGGCTCTCGAAGCGTACCACTGGCACCATGCCATTCGAGGCTATCAGAAAGCTCTGACGGCCCCTATCGGGCGGCACAACATGGATGAGCTCATGTCAACATGCCTCCTGATGAGTATGCTTTCGTTCTCGGAACCATATTATGACCCTCGAAAGTCCTGGATATTTTCGACGAACCCCCGAGACCTCAACTGGCTGCTTGTTCAGGGGGGTCTCAAATATTTGTTGCAATTTACCTGGCGTTGGCTCGACGAGAGTATTTGGACAGAAGTGTTCGCAGAGTCATCTAGTGGGCAGGTGTTTGACAGGTATCCTTGTGGAGTTGAGTATCTCCATCCGGATCTCAGGGAACTCTGCGGTATTGATGAGACGTCGACAGAGGAGAATAATCCATTCTACTGGACTTTGCGTATGCTTACCCCTCTGCTAGACATCAAAGTGGACAGGTCCACCTTCAACTTGCTGTGTGGATTCATTGGCCGCCTCGAAGCCCCGTTCACGGACTATCTTCTGCGCAAGGATGTCCGCGCGTTGCTTATTTTTGCGTACTGGCTGGGAAAGATGTGCGAGGATCCCTCTTCCTGGGCGTACCCACGCTTCTATTCTGAATGCGTTGCCATCTGCATGTATTTGGAGAACCACCAGGACCCGCAGGTCCTCAGGCTGCTGGAGTATCCCGCTGCAAAGTGCGGGTATCTTCTACGTCATGTGCGGGAGCAAGCAGTTTTTGCTGACTCTCTTGACACCATGAATCTCTCCCATGTCCCAACGTTAATTGAGTACCCCGCTGCTTTCGCCGAGAAATGTGTGCCCGAGTATGGTGATCTCCTTGATCAGCATGCCAATGAGATTTGGGAGATTGCTTAGGTCAATGGCTTGACTTGGCTTATTTCAGACGAAGTGAAAATGGAGACCTGCACGTCTTTCATTTGACATTTGAAGATCTGGTTTCCATGGGCGGTGTACTACAGCTTGGTACATTAACAATTGGTCACTCATTCCTCTGACCAGAGACACAGTCTGAATGTTGCAGCTGGTGATATGATTTACCAAAAACTCGATGGAGAGACCTTTTTCAAAAATGCCTTGAAGGGAGGGCAAACCTAGGAATGTGACACGAGATGAATGTCCCGCCGCACTTGCCTATGTCATTAACACGCATTGCACTACATTATTTTTGAATTGTCTTGTGTCGCAGTTCAACCACAGAGTGTTTCAACAGGTACATATGGCTGTGTCTTTTCTTGCAGAAGGCAAAGTTAGGGTTGGGATGTACAGTTGTGGTTTCATATCCATTGTGCTATGTCCAATTCCTCTTCCTACACATACGATATTTCAGGGGGGGAGCAAGAAATGGGTCTCAGCATTTGCTTATCTCTCAGCACCTAACATGCATAGCACAAATATGACTTTCTTCCCTGAACTCTTTTTGGTTTTTTTTCTTTTCTGGAATAGAACTACGTGACTTTTTTCCTGAAGAGACACTGCCCATTATCCAAGGCATGACACATGACCAACATCAGTGACCGGAAGCAGAACAAAAGCAGCAGTGAGAGAGTAAATGCCAATGACGACAGGTGACAATAAACAAGCAAAAAAGCCTCCCTACCGGATCCGTTCATTGCAATGTTTATCATCGCACAAACCAAAAGGGTTCGAGGGCAGAAAGATATGGCAACCTGGGCATTTGAAAATCAGACCAAGAGTGGGAAAAAGAAGGCGAAAAAGAACAACAAAAAGAAAGTATTCACAAAATGCCACCCAATTCCCTCAATATCTCCCTATCGACCAATACCCCTATAGGTATTCAGGCCTCCTGTTCTTAGGCTTCGGCCGAGACACCACCCACTGCTCCCACAGTTTCCTCTGGCGATAATCGACATTCGTCCCGTCGTCCCCCAAATCGTCGACCGTCGCGGCAGCCAGTGGCTCCCGTCGGTACCCCGCAAATGGTAGCAGCAGCGACGGCGCAGTTACCGTAGTGTCAGGCGACAGTTCAATCTGATTTGCCCTAGGCCCGTGGTCTCCATTATGCGAGCTCAACCCGTCTGATTCGGATCCAATGCTTGAGTCGACATCGTCGCTGTCGCCGACGGCTCCATCGTCACCATTGTCGAACAGATTGTCACCATCGTCGTCGTCTTCGTCGTCTTCTTCTTCTTCTTCGGAATCCGAATTAGGAAACGACGGGATGTCCGAGATGTCTGCGCTTGCCGCCCACTTTTCGTCAAAGGCATTGGAGTAGTCGATGCGCCGCAGACTGACCCACTCGAGATTCTCCATCTCGTCGTGCAGGAAGGCCAGCACGTCCTTCCACATACTTCCTTCTTTGAGCAGCACGTCTCTGAGTCGCAGACCGCGTAGCGTCCGGCGGTGGCGGCTGGCAAAGTTGATGATTTCGTCTGCGTCGAGACGCCATGCCTGAATGCCGAAGGCGCGAAGGCGCGTCCAGTGCACGTTGTGGAAGACGTCTTCGAGGCGGAGGTCGAGGGGTAAACGGGAGGGGAAGCCCAGGTGCACGGCTTCCATGTTGCGGGCGGAGGTGAAGAGGTTGTGGAATACGTCTGATAGTTCTCTCATTTCGGCGTTGACGTGACGGGCCGCATCGAAGTGGATCTCCAGACATGTTAGCTTGCGGGCGAGTTCAGAAACCACGGGTTGGGGCGTGTATCTGAGGCTGAGGGCGGCCTGTGCGTTCATCTGTGGGCCCGAAAATCTGTTGATGGGGGATCCTGACTCAAGTAACGCGGTGCCCAGTGTCTGTATCGCCCGAACACATGCCGGCTTCCAACTGAGGACAACTAGAGGGTCAAGAGGGTTGTCGTGGCGTTCGATGAAGCTCTGCAATTCGCGCTCAGCCTCGTCTTGGACTCTGAGGATCTTGACGTGCTGAAGAGTGGTGAACGCGGCCATTGCACGTCTCAACGACGCCATGTCGTCTCCTGACCGGACAAGTTTCTTTTGCTCTTCCAGCCGACGCAGGTGTGTTCCGACGTCCAGTTTCGTGGAATTGGCGGTCGAGAACAACTGCTGGATATTAGCCCGCTCTGCAAGTGAACAACATCAGCTTTCTCACAATGTCACGCACGGCACAGAATAAAAAAGTGGGAGAGTTTGGAAGTCATTGATACCTTCGTCATAGAACGACCGAATGATATATGTGAACGACTTTACATGTCTGGCCAAATGTGGACAGCCGGACAGCTTGTCCAACTTGTGAAATGCCGGCACGGAGAAGCGAACGACCACCCGACGGAATTTGTGCGCAGCGCCAACGTCGGCAAATCTCCTGCACACCTCTCGAAACCTGTCCAGGTCGCTACGATGGTCTTCGCGGAAGCCGTTCTTCCCATCTCTGATCAACGCTGGCGGGTCAGGGGCGCTTGGCCGACTGAAGCTCTCGATGGACAAGGAAGCGCGGTTATCGACGCTGACGCATTTCTCCGGGTCTCGTGCAAGATGGTCAAGTATCTCCTTGAGCAGCTCGTTGGAGAGCCGCATGATGCCGCGCGGCTCTTCTGCTGCCATTGTCATGAGCGGTCCGTCTGCCGCTTTGGAAGAATCCCTTTGGGGTAGTTCATCCTCATCGGGCCGTCGAGACCGTGTGAAGAAAAAGGAGAAAAGGGACGCGAGGAATTGGAGGAGGAAAGCCAGCTTGACGGTTGTTGCTTAGACACCCTCCGGGCGGGGGAAAAAAAGAAAAAAAAAATAAAAATGAAGAGAAAAATAAGAATA
>FQSS02000558.1:392-11207 GCA_900128795.2 Malbranchea cinnamomea | reverse complement strand
AAAAAAAAGAAAGAAAAGCCAGCCGGGATGCTGAAACGCCAGGCGTGTAAGCTTGCGCTGAGGGGTACCCAAGTTCGCCAGGGCGCCAAAAGTGGGAATGATAGATTTCCTTTGTGCATGCGAATCTTCAGAAGGGCACAGGAGTGAGATCAAGGACAGAAAGGGGTAAAGATTAAAGCGAATGGACCGCAAAAAAGAAGGCCGGGCGGCCCGCCAGGCGAGGGCATCGATGGGCGGCGACAATCGCCTGAAGGCTGCCCAGCGATGTCAGGAATCAGAAAGACAACCAGACTAAGTTGCACCTGATATGTATACAACCCGACAACCAGGCGCTACGAGCCCGGGGCATCGTCGAGTAGCAGAGACGAACGTGTGCTCTGCCAGGCAAGGGTACCTCTCTGCCGGATCCCCCGTTTCTTTTTTTTTTTTCTTTTCTTTCTTTTCTTTCTTCCCTTCCTCCTCGATCTCTGTGACCGGACGGCGCTGTTGGTCCAATCTGATCCATTCCTCCTCCTCCTTTACATCACATGACCGAAAAGGCACCAGCAGATCGTAAACCAGCAGCGGGAGTTATGCGGGCCGCTGCGAATCAAGAGCAGAGGTGAAGGGCCTGGCGGTTCTCTGGTTCTCTGGCGCCGCTGCGGGAGACGATTCACGGGCCGTGGGTGCAGTTCGTTGGCGTCGCTAGTCGTCGGTCGGGGAAGAATGAAGCCCTGTCTGCAGAAACCACGGCGCTGCAGAGCGTTGAAACAGCTTCCCCCTCCCCACCCAAGATGTCGAGATGAGCAGCGCAGGGGCTGGCGGAAACACGAATCACCAGCCAGGGCCACCGCAGGACGACTCGTGCACGGCGAGACCGGCCGGCCTGGGGTTGGGGAGAGGACTCCAACTTTCTCCGAAAGCACCACGAGCCAACATCCTCCGGATGGAGCTTCTCGTGTTCACCTCCTGGATGAAGAAGTAGGTGACTGCATATTTTGCCATCGCGCACAAGGTTCTAGGACTGTGCCGCAAGTAGGGCAGTACCATTCAGTGCTCAGATCGTGCATCGTGAGTTAAAGGAAACCAAAATACAAATGTGCTTTTTGGGGGGGTGAGATCTTTACGAAAGCAGCCGGATTGAGAATTGTGCACGCACGTCCAACCACGTAATCAATGCCCCTGGACGATCTCTGCAACCGGCATCCGACGACTACAGCGCGCCTACGAGGCACGTCCATCATCTTGCGTCGAGGAAGGCCAGAGTGACCGACAAGGCGCCCAACGGGATTGTGCACCGGCAATCGATGCTACATACGGAGTACTGCGACTACTACGATGTATGGAGTACTGCTGATCGAGACCCTGACTGCGGATTCTGCAGGCCATTCACCATCTGCCCTTGGCGCCGTCGTCAGACAATCACCCAAACAAACCTTCCCACCAATTGCCAGCGAGCCCCTGGGCGACGCATCTCCAGCCCATTGTGGGTTCATCCCGGAGACGCGTCGTAGTGGCTGACGAGGTTGCAGTCGGCCTGCAGGGCGGAAAAGAGATCATCATTCCGCGAGGGGAACCACGCAAGCCGGTGAGGCCCTGCACGGGTGTCGTGGTTGTGTTCCCCGAAAGTCTGGGCCTCCAGAGCATGGAGGCATCGTGTGCGGTCGTGAGGGCCTGGCCGCTGCAATGACCTCTGACATTTGAGCGGCCATTCCCCTGGACCGGGATGGACGTGGGATGCACTGTTTGGGATCTGCATACTCCTACCATCACATCCATACACCCCTAGCCCAGTAGTGTACGAACGACGGCTCGTAGGTCGTAGTCGTCGTAAGTACTGTATGTAGTATGTTCGCACTCGCATGTCGGTCTACCACATCCATCGCTGTCCGTATTGGGCCTCCAGGCAGTCCCGGAGCTTTGAAACGTTCTCCCGTGACCAGTCCCCAACATCATACACAGTGGTACTGGTACTTGTCGCAGTACTTCTCCCTCCCCTCGTAGAAATCGTAGTAAAAAGGTATGGAGTAGTCGTGTGCATCGACTCGTGACGGCGATCACGATGCTCGCTGACTCAGCATGCCAAGACCAAAGGCTGACTGACTGTGTCGGCCTTACGTAAGCCCGTGCTTGACATCAACGCAAGGCGACAGACGAGAGACTCTCGTCAACGCCATCCAAAGGGTGAGACGTGCCTTTTGACAGGCATCCGCACTCCGTGCTTCCTATCCCAGACTCCGGAAGACTCCCACGAGGAGCTCTTTTTGTCACACTCTGCCCAGGAATGACACGAGCATGACCTTAGTGGCTCAGCTGGTCGTCGAGTTGTGTGATACGAGCGCCCTCGCACCCCGTTCTCACTCTCCCAGCACTACGTACTACTAGTATGTCTCTGCAAGCGATGACCTGACGGAATTGAACCGAATGGTGGCTGCGAGAGAGAATATCTGCCTGTCGTAACGAGGACTGACTCACTGGGGTCGAAGATTTCCCAAACTCCCTCCCTCCCGCGATGGCGGATCCCTTTGATACCCCGCGACGGGCGCCGACATTCCCACGCCAACCTGAAGAACTCCATATCCCCCCGCCAAATAGCTCGGGTGGTGCTTCAAGTGGACCACAGCAGCAAGGGCCGCATCAATACTCTTCCCTTTCCGAATATCCTTCAACTCTTCCGCCCTCGATCAGCATCCAGCACTCGGCAGCCCATCAGAACCAGTTTCACCCCGCCAATCCCTCAGTGGCGGCTCTTCCGGGCGCGCTGCAGCCGGGGAATGCCGGTAGCCGTCCAGGAACGCTGGCCAACAGCAACACGGCCCCGACCCTATCGACGCAACCGCAGCCATCGACACAGCCGCAACCGCAGCCGCAGTCACCGGCCACCCCCGCAAAAACCGGGGCCGCGACGCAGTCCCATGGGTACTCGAGAACAACGCCGTCAGGGTTCGAGCAGAAGTACAAACCAGCAGACCATACACCTGACAGCAATGCCTACAAGTCGCCGCAGTCGTTGGGCCATTCCTCCCAGACACCCAAGTCCAGCGTTTACTCCCCGCTCGGCCTGGCAGATATCCGTCCATACATGGAATCGGGAGATGACTCTTCCAACTCACCGGGCCAATTGAACAATGGGGGGTCGCAGCACCCGACAAACAGCAACTATCTAGCTCCATGGAGCGTGTACGCCCTGGACTGGTGCAAGTGGCCCACCCGACCAAACAGTAACTCGGTCGGTAAGGTGGCTCTGGGGAGTTACCTTGAAGATCACCATAACTATGTAGGGAACAAATCCGATTTATACATATTCCCCCATCCCGGTGTCGGATGCGACGCTGGAGCGGCCCTGGCTGACCAGAAGATACTAGATTCACATTCTGCATGCCGTGCATGCCCAGCCGGAGCAGAGCCATGGTGAACCCGACCCCGACGCAGGCCTGGAGTTCATCAAGATTGCCGAGGCCACCCACTCGTATCCGGTGACGCGCATCTTATGGGAGCCGCCGTCGTCACAGAAACAAGGTTCCGACCTATTGGCATCGTCTGGCGATCATCTCCGGCTCTGGTCATTACCCTCCGAGCCGCCCGTTCCCCAGTACCACGGAAATTCGATCAATCGAAACGCCCTGACGCCGGCCGTTCAGAAACTCTCACCACTTGCGCTTCTTTCCAACTCGAAGACTCCCGAGCATACCGCGCCAATCACGTCTTTAGACTGGAACGTGGTGTCCCCCAGCCTGATCATAACCTCCAGCATCGATACTACCTGCACGATATGGGATATACCAACGCTTACGGCCAAAACTCAACTCATCGCCCACGACAAGGAAGTATACGATGTGCGATTCTGCGCAAACAGTGTCGACATCTTTGTCAGCTGTGGCTCGGATGGAAGCGTGAGAATGTTTGACCTGAGAAGCCTTGAGCACAGCACCATTATCTACGAGCCATCCGAAAAGAACGATAGACGTATGCATGCAAGCACCGCATCGATCACGTCGTCTGTGGAGACCCATGCTAACCACTTTTTGTCTCTTTTGACAGGCCCAAGCACAGGAAATCTATCCCCTGCCGGTCCTCCAACGCCGTGGCCTCCCCCTCTTTTACGACTTGCAAGTATGTTCATCCTTGTGATGTTTATTTATATATATATATATACACATGCTGCGGCCGTTGCTGACCAACATCTCCACAGCCTCGCCGCATGACTCTCATCTTATCGCAACAATCGCGCAGGACTCCAACATCATCCGCATCCTCGACGTGCGACAGCCTGGCCAGGCGCTCCTCGACCTCAAGGGCCACTCCGCGGCGATCAACTGCATCGAATGGTGTCCGTCGCATCGCGGCACGCTGGCCTCCGGCGCGGACGACTGCCTCGTCCTGATCTGGGATCTGATAAACCAGAACAACGCCGTCCCGCTTCCGTCGCAGAATGCACCGTCCCTGCCTTCCCAGCCACATCACCATCACCACGGCTCTTCGGGCGCTCCGCAGACGATGGAGCGCGGTCCGGCCGCGGCGTGGCAGTGCGAGTACGAGGTCTCGAACCTCAGTTGGGCGCCGCGGATACCAAAGAACGGCAACGCCAGCGAGAACTGGCTGGGTGCATGCGGGGGCAAAGGACTCTGGGGAGTTTCCATCTAATTTTTTTTTTCTCTGTCTCTTTTTCCCACGTCACGCATCCGACATATGACTTGGCTTACACCCTCTTATGTTTTACGTGATGTCGTTTTATCGAAGAGAAGAATCCGATCATGACTTATTCAATACCTCTCGGCGGTTGTTATTTTTTTGTTTTCCATTGAATCTACGCCTGAGATTTTTTTCGTTCAATTGCTGCATATATCTTCTGGGTAACGGATTTTGGGGACCGGGAAAGCTGTTGTATTGTTTTCAACTTTGCTTTCCATTCTCTTTCTATTTTTTTTTTTTCGTCCTCCCTTAGACTGCGTAGTGGAGCTTCATAACGAGGATATACGAAGTGAAGCTGAACTTACATTGCGCGTTTTATTTTTCCATGTACAGCGGAAAAAGAAGACAATGAGAGAGAGACTTGATATTTTTTATCCTAATCCAAAAAATAAGAAGAAGAAGAAAAAAAAAAAGACAAAAAAAGGGAACAAGACAACAACGCGCAATGGCGGGGTATAGAACGTGGATACAAGGTATATGTCGAAGATAGGACGCGAGCGCGCAGGCATGGACAAGGAAGGAGCCTTATCCTACGACGGGCCGGGCCGGGCAACGATCAGCTTCTCCTCCACCCACCTGGCAAACTTCACGCTCGGGATATCGACGGCGCGCCAAAAGACATCGCCGGCCCAGATGCTCAGCGGCAGGCAGATCAGCCAGCCAATCAGGAAACCCAGACAGTAGCGCGCGTCGGTGTCCTTGCCGGTGACGGCCCAGATGTGCGGCATGATGCTGTAGCCCAGGGAGTGCAGGATGGGCCCGTGCACGACGTAGAAGGCGAACGAGATGCGTCCAAAGTACTGGGCGAGCGGGTGCACGAAGAAGCGCTGGAGGTCCGGGGAGTGGTTGATGCTGGCGACGATGATGACGGCGCCGACGGACTGGAGGAAGCGGTGCGGTTCCGGGTAGGTCTTGGGGGTGAACGAGGCGAGGAAGCGGTATCCCGGCGTCTTGTGCGGCGCGCTGTTGGGCGACGAGCCGATGTAGAGCCCGACGACGAAGATGAACAGCCACAGCGCACGACGGCGGGAGGTCGGGGCGGTCGCCGAGGCCGGCGTGGCGGTCCTCTTCTTCTCCCGGCCATCGTCGTCGTCATCATCATCATCGCCGCCTGGCGCCCGTGCCGCTTCGAGGTCGCGGTCGTCACGGCGGACGGCGGCGACCGGAGGAGCGGCATCCCAGAGGCCGCACATCAGGTCGATCTCGGCGAGCATCATGCCGGACAGGAAGAGCACGACGTCCCAGCGGCCCCATCGGATGCAGAACCAGGTCAGGGCGCCGACGACGGCGAGGCGGCAGCGCGGACGCAGCCTCGTGGAGGCCAGGAGGGTGAGGAAGAGGACGATGGAGCAGCGGAACTCGACGGGGATCGTCCAGAGGTGCGGGTTGTAGTCGTTGTAGAAGAGGCTCCAGTCCCACGGGTCGGTGAGGCGGACCACGGTGGCGTACCAGTGGGCCAGCTGCTCGGCCAGCGACTGGAAGATGGGCGGGTGTTCTTCGTTGATGGCGCGGATGGTGGTGCCCTCGAGCCGCACGTAGGTCGAGTAGTCGTAGCAGCCCAGCCTCACGGCGACCAGGACGAGGAACATGCCCACGAGCGACGGGATGTACAGTCGCAGGGCACGGCGGAAGGTCGACGAGGCGAGTGCATGGAAGGCCTGCTCCCACGAGTGGCTGCGCAGCAGCCTGAGCGGCTTGTGCGACAGGACGTAGCCGGAGATGACGAAGAAGATGGCGACCATGACGTGGCCGGAGATGAGCAGGTGGAGGATGGGCAGCTGGTGGACGCCCCAGTTCTGGCCGCCGAAACCCCATCCCATCATCGTCCGGAAGGTGTAGGTGAAGAGGAGGTGGAAGTTGAAGACGAGCAGGCAGGCCACGCCGCGCAGCCCGTCGAGGGCGGCGATGGAATGCAGCTTGGGCGGGGGCAGCGGCTGGCCCAGGACGAAGCCATGGAGGAAGCTCGGGGTGACGGCGAACACGACGGAGTCCAGCAGGGACATGACCAGGGAGTCCTCCTCGTCGCCGTCGTCGTCGTCGGCCGCTCTCCTCACTTCCGTCCCCGGGCGGCTCGATGGCGCCATGGTGCGCGCGAACGACCGTCTACGGGATCGGGATCTGAGGGTCGACGGGTGGTAGCGCATCCACTGTCAGGGGATGAAAAGGGGCGAGGGAGTATGGAAGGGTGTTGGCCGGGGGCCCGGAGCAATGGCCCTGAGCAAACGAAGGGGGCGACGGCGGCGGCAAGAACGAACAGAGCAGGGAGGGGGCTTTGGATGCTGCCCACTCCGCGCCTACATGAGCGCGGACGGTGCGTGAGGACCGAGATGGAGGGGGCCTGGAGTCGCCCGAGCGGGCCAGTGGGTTTCGTCGATGATGCGTCTTCGTATTGAACGACGGGCGGGATTTCTGGGGTGGCGTCCACAAGAGTCGCACACGCCGTGGTCTCGATCAGGAGAGATGGGACGCCACGGGCCGGACGAGGCGGGTGGGCATGCGACAAGAGAGCGTCTGGCTGCGAAGGGAGCGAGGAGATGGATGCATTCAGGGGATAAGAACAAGAATGATGAACGACCGCAGCACGCAGCACGCAGCAACTGATCGTCGTCGTTCCGTTCGACGATGGAGCGGACGGTGGACGTTGCGGGCCCCCGGATGGGGAAATAAACTCCGCGCGCCGAGGTAAGGCCGGGCAAACTATCCTCCGATCCGTGCGCGCTGTCGGATGACTAAGCCCAGCTGGCCCGACACGCGCACACAGAAAGTACCAGGTACCTTAGAGTACATCGCCATCGAGTATCCAGAAGAGAAAAGATAAAAAGAAAACCAGCAAGAAGGGAATATCTCAGTCTGTACAATCCCAGACTGTAGCGAGACGCGCCACTGCCAATGCCAGAGCCGCTGTCGCTCACTCTCTGTCCGACTGTACATAGTAGAGCGTAAAGTTCTCCCAGTGATAGTGATAGTAGTCCATGTCCATGTACCGGGTACTTTGCCCTGTCGCTGCTGCGAGTGAGTGAGTGTCGTAACTTGCTGTGTCTGTCCATTGTCGACAGAAAGAAAAAAAAATAAGAAAAAAAGGCCTTTCCAGCGCGCGCGCAGGCACGCAACACACACACACACACACACAAACACACACACAATCTCTCTCTCACTCACTCTCTCTCTCTCTCTCTCTCTCTCCCTTGCTGGCCGACGAGACGCTTGACTGCCCTCTGCGAACGCGCACGGCAGCAGCAGCTCCTCCGGGAGAGATCTGGATTGGCGCCAAACGCCAACCCCATCCCCATCGTCCCAGGACGCCGCGGAAGCCTGCGCAGAGAAGCATCCTCCCACCCTGTCACGAAGAGATCCAGAACTGATCAAACCAAAACTCCAGTAAACTGGATGGTGAGCCGTTCTGTCGGGCGTTGCGACCACTGCATGGGCACATCCCGTCGGCGTTTAGCTCGACCACCACTGCGACCCATCACTATCACAACGACCACCACGACGACGACCACCACCACCACCACCACCTGACACGATGGACCTTCGCACCATCATCAACTCGGATTCTGCGGGGCCTCAGAAGCCTCCCGCTCCCTCTCCACGCCGCGCCTCTGCTTCAACCCAGGAGCAGGATCCCTTCTCGCCCGGCAGTCGTCCAGCGCGCAGCGACGCCGTCTCGTCCCCTTTGCTCAGGCCACATCGTCCCCAGCCCGACCTTCACCAGCAGCAGCAGCAGCAACGGGCGCGGCCACCGCAGCCTCCGCCCCTCCAACCGCCGCACCGCTCGCCCCGGGGTTCCGTCGCCTACGGAACCGCCCCGTCGCCGCCGCTGCCGTATCAGAACACGTCTGCCGTGAGTCTGAGCGGTGGATGGACGGCAGGGTCTGGGCCAGCGGTCCATCACCACTCGCCGCAAGAGTCCTTTTCCACGACGGCCACGCCGACGACCACGGCCTACCCCCCTCATCAGCAGACTGGAGCAGCAGCTGCAGTTCTCTCGTCGCCGTTCACTCCCCAGCCCGCCAGCGCCGGCACGCCCCAATCGTACTTTTCCCAGCCGCGCTCATCCATCCATTCCGCCTCCACTCCGACCTCCGCCCGCAGCTACTCCTCCTCCTACCCTCCTCCTCCTCCGCCGCCTCCTCCTCCCCTGATCCGACGCGACAGCTCCAGCAATTCGCAGCCGGCCGTCCCACCGCAACCCCAGTCGTACTCCCCGACCCAGCAGCAACAACACTCCCAGCCGGGCACCCCGATATTGGCCCCGCCGCTCACCCCGTTTCCGCAGCAATCGCCCCATTCCGTGGGTCGTCCGCTGTCGTCGGACCGTGACGGACAGGCCCCCCTGCCGGGGAGCGGCACATGGGCAGGTCAAGACAACAATCACAGCAGCTCCTCCGCCTTTCATCGACCCGATCAACGGCCGACACCGTCACCCGTCCCTCAGCCCGCTTTGTCCCGACAAGACTCCTATACTCTGGGTTCTTCGTTTTCCCCGGAGCAACAGCAACAACAGCAGCAGCAGCAGCAGCCGCGGGCAACACAGAGTGTCAGCCCCCGAGCCGCTCCGACAAGCTTGGTGAATTCTCCGCCTGACATTGGCCGGAACAACAGTCTCATGGGTCCGTCCGCCCAGCACAGCGGGACTGGCAGTGGGGAGACATCAACAACAATCGGGGACACAAACAACCCCCCACAACGCAACCCTGACTCCCCATCTCAGAACCTCCCGGCACCATCCACCCCAACACCGCGACCGCGCTTGTCGGGTGGATCACCTCGCACCTCCACAGTCTCCCCTCGCGCGAAGCAGCCTTGGGGGCAGGCCACGTCGCCCGCCGAATCCATGTCGGCCTCTGCGCCCCCGAGAAAAAAACGGAAGCGATACGCGGAGCCCCCGATCTTTGCCCAACGGGCCCCCCGGACTTCGGGCAAGCCTCCCGAGATCCCCAGTCGGCCATGCGTCGCGCCGCCCGTGTCCATCTCCCGGCCCCCGTTGCCGTCGAAACGGTCCGACGGCCTCGATGCAAAGAGTCGTTCGAGCACTCCCAGACGCCCACCCCCGCCGCCACCCGCTCCCGCTCCGGCTGCGGCTGCGGCTGCGGCTGCGGCTCCGGCTCCTCTGGCACCAATGGGACACGCACAACAACCCAACGGGCAATCTGCCAACGACCGCGCCGAGGGCAAGGAGTCGTTGCTGGGACCCTGGGAGCCGTCCATCACCGGCCTGATCCCCCACGAAGAGCTCACCAAGGTCATCTGCGATTTTCTCTTCGAGCAGGTCGTGATGAGAAAGGACCTTGGTGCGGGCCTGGCCGGGGCCGCCGCCGCTGGAGTCGGCGCCATCCTCGAGGTCGAGGCCAAACTTGGACAGCTCATCGACCGAAATCGAGGAGGACGCCTGAGGCTTCCGGTCCTGACCGAAACTGTGCTGAGCAGAGCCGACCCGAGTCTGAATATCTCCTTTGAAAGTTCCATGTCACTGGTATGTTCTCTACTGAATTTTTTTTTTTTTTTGGTTTCAATTGTTTCGCCAATTAAACCGATACATCCAATCGTGACAGGCCCAACATCGCGCATTGAACAACTTCCTCAACGACACCGTCAAAGCCAGCATGGCTCCCGGGAAACGACGCATACCCATCACGTACGCACACAAAAAAGAACGAGACACCTTTTACGAGATCGAAACCTCGCTCCTCCCCCCCGTCGTCCGAAGCCACCTCAACCGCCGCCACAAGCCCAAGGTCCGCGTCACGACCGACCAGCGAACCGGTGCCGTGCTCGCCCGGATCGTCAAGTGCCGCATCGCGGATCTGGACGTGTACAGTCCGCGCACCTGCCTGGACTGGCGGATCAGCGTGAACCTCGAAATGCAGTACGACGGCGACGTGAGCAGCCTGACGCCCGTGAGCGAGATGGGCCCGCATGGTCGACGCGGGGATCGGAACAAGGACCGCATGAGTTATCGTCATCTGGCATACCAGATTGATCTGACCCAGGTTGCGAGCACAGAGGTGAGTGTAGCATTGTCGTCGGCCTCCGCCCTTTCTCCTCCCCTTGCCATGTCTTGCCCGTGACGTGTTCTGATGGGCTCAGAGGGTTTTGTTTTGTCGTGGGACTTCTGTCTTTGGTTCGCGTTCGTATACTCTT
>FQSS02000559.1:55727-68091 GCA_900128795.2 Malbranchea cinnamomea | reverse complement strand
AAAAAAAAAAAAAAAAAAAAAAAAAAAAAAAAAAAAAAAAAAAAAAAAAAAAAAAAAGGAAAATGAAGAAATAAATAAATAAAGGGGAGAGACACCCCGAGAAATTAAAAGACAAGTTCACGTCTGTCTTGAGTATGGTTTATTCATCAAGGCAATTTCGCGCGCGATGGTGGCCCATTCTAAGTCTCGCCGGTAGGGCTGACCGCGCTGCTTTTGCAGATGCTCGTCCCATTTGAGCAGTTCATATCTGGAAAAGATGTGAGCAAAATGTTTGTCGGAAAATACAATATGCGTATAAGTAGTAGCGCGCCGAGTCAAAGATTGGAAGGGAGGAGAAATGTGGGGCATAAAAGGACAACCGGATAAAAAGGCCAACTTACACAAATCGAAGATGCGGTTGGATGATGACATTCAATCGTCTTGCCCGAACGAAGCAACTGGGGCGGATCAGCCGCGTTAACAAACAGCTGCCCACGCGAAACCTGCGATGAGAGAGACTCCTGCTACTTACTATGCCCGGGGGAATGACAATCCCAATGAGGTCATGACCTCTGCAATGCAAATTGTCGCCGACCTCGAAACGCCAACTCGACAATGAACCAAAGTCGCTGTTCCATCTACTTTACCCCTTTCTAAACATTGTTGTATTTCTCATCAGTTTCTGAAGGGAAATACTGTTGTTAACAAATGCTGATGGACAACTTACCAATGAATTCCAAACATCGGTTAAACTCTGGTGTCAATGGATCTATCCCGTTGTCTTGCACGTCGTCTATCATCATCATATTCTCCGAACCCCACTTCGCGACCTCAGCCCGCGGCCAGGAGACAGGCTCCCCAATGCTGAGAAGCCGTCGAATCCCCAGGGCGCGCAGCAGTTCAGGATTGTTGGCATGTGCCAGGTTTCCAAGATACATGTGCGGCAGAATTCGACTCGGAAGCGAGCCATCCATCTTCGCTAGCCACCCTGGGTCAGGTTGCTTGGACAACTGATGAGTCCGGGCGACAGGGCTTTCAAGTAACAGCCTGTTCTGGATGCTGGTTAAAAAAGTTACATCTGAAGGGTAGGCGAAAAAGTTCCGCTTCTTCTCACAATGCAACCTCAGCCATGCCTCGTGGACAGGCACACCTTCAGCAAACATGAAATAGCCTATGGCAAGGAGAGAGCTTTCGGTATAGCCGTCGGTGCAATGGATTAACACCTTGCGCGGTGACGCAGGGGTTAGTTGGACCATTGCAATGTCACCGTCGGCGTCTACACTTGGATTAGGGATCGCCGGATGTGTGACATGGTAGATCCATCTACACATGTCGATAAAGTCGTATATTTCAGCGTCTCCCCAAGCCGAAGCCAGGACACTTCCGGAAGAAGGGAACTCAAGACGGATGGGCTCTTTGCTGTCTTCATGATTGTCTGAAATTACGGCCAGGAATCGCGGATCTGGTATGGTTGCGACATCATGAGCATCTATCAGGATGTCAAAGCCAAGGTCCTCTGTCGTGGGTTCAGTCAAAGCAGGCCAGTCCGGAGTGGGGCCCACCCAGACGTTCTGGGATATCTCGGACGCCGCTGACATCGTGCGCAGTTCCACCCTTTCCCAGTGAACTACCTCGACAGTCAGCACCGCTACTCCGACCAGTTGACCAAGGAACAACCTACAAAAATCCATGACCTCCCCCGTAAAGTCCCCCCCACTGTCGATTGCCACGATTTCGGGATGTTTCTCCTCGAGCTCTTGGAACGAGTCTGGCGAGTTTGTCAGTTTGCTGCAAATTCTAGCCAATTCAAATGCGATGCTGACGAACCTGCGAGTGTAAATGTGTTAAACAACTGAGTTTCTTGACCCTCGCCGAATCTCTTTCTCCATTCCTTCTGTGCGGTGGCTATCTCTCGGGCCAACGACAAGACATCCTCCTGCTTCACTCCATCCTCCCCATACACAACAATGTCAGACAGCGGAGCCATCTTGGCTGTCTGGATATGGAAACTCCGCACCGAGAATCCTTCTGTGGGGTCGGCATCGATGAATGTCGACTTGTCCAGGATCTCGTCGGGGGCAACGGCACCCTTAATTCTTGACTTGGTCAAGTCACCGCCATACTTGACGACTGTAATACCTTGCAGACACTTTGGAGCGCGACGCAGTGTTTTCCGTCGGGGGAGGAAGAATGCCAGCTGGATCTGGTTGTCAGGATGGAGGCCATGCAGCCAGGGAAAGACATGTTTCGGGTCAGGGAGTGGGCGTGCAGCCAGTTCATCCAATGCAGTGGCCAACTGGTCCGAATTTATCGAGTACACTGCTGGAACAGTGCTTATCTGAGGGAATTTGTCTGGCGGATACAGGAACCGCTGTGTGATGACGGGGTCGGAGTGCCGGAGAGAGGGTGCAAAAGCGGCAGACGAGGTCGACGCTTTCGAACTGGACGGAGCAGGCCCTGTGGGACAGGCCGGCAGGTGTCTTTTGGGAAGAGGAGTCTGGCTCCGCGAGGGAGGGGTTCCGAGGCTCAGGGTCTGCGAGACGGGGGGCGGGGTGGAGGAGTGTCGGACAGTTTGTTGCTGGACAACGACGGTTGCCATCTCCCGTTACGTACGATCTACAATCGGAGCAGATGATTTGCTGGTTTCCGACTCAAACGAGGGTAATAGATAACTGAGGTGCTACTTGAATGTAACGAGTTCGCGTGCCGGATTCGAGCGATCACATCGTCTGTCAACCGTGGCCGCAAGGAAGCTCTTGTGGACCGCGTTTTCAATTACCGCCACCAGCGGAAGGGGACGAGGGGCTTGAGATGGCACTGCCGGGCGGCAGAGCAAACGGGCAGTCAGCGGGAGGAATGAGGCGAAGTATGGCACAACCCGTCAATTGGACGGCGACAAGTGATGTGTTGTCCAACTGGTGCGCGAGGGGCAATGACCAGTAGGTGAGTAGTGGTGGGCTTATCGGTAGACAAAGAGAGAACGATGGTACTAGGAATCACCAAAAAACAAAGCTGGACTGGCCGTGAAGCTGACTCAGGGCCACTGGGGTGAGAGTAAAAAGACGTGGAGCGCCGCAATTGAGGAGGAAGCGGCTTGTTCGTGAGTGTTGCCTGGGTAGTTTTGGAGGAGGCGGATTCAAAACATGAATTCCATCTCGCGCCAGGACTGGCGGCGGGCGGAGGACAATGGAGGCCAGATACTTTGAAGGATATCCGGAGTATGGGATATATGTGTGTAGGTCGATTCGTAGGAGAGGAGTAGATGGTGAAGAGCGGGCACAAGAGAAGAATGAGGCGAAGGGTATTGGTGGTGGGGGAGGACGAGGACGAGAGTTGGGGCTGGATTTGGCAATCGAGAAGCCCTCGCAGAGTGACGTGCGTGGGCGGTAGGTCGCAGGGTAAGACTGTGGACAAGAGACAGGAGCAGAAAGCGGGTAACCTGGGTACCCGATGGCTACAATTCAAGCACAATAATTGAAAGGTAAAGAGAAGTTGCTTTTGATTTTAAACTGCCTGCTCAATGATTCCGAGTGCTTCTCATTGGTCATTAACGGCATCCCACTTGGTGTACATTTCCGTCATGATTTTTTGAATCTCAGCATCGTCAGGATCAGAGGAGTCACTATTTACATACAATGTGCTACTAACTAGTCCAGTAGTACCGGAAGTACAGTGAAGGAGCGAGTGCAGTACCTGTAAAGGATGTAATACTGTGTGCTGCCAGCAGTGCGGAGTATCCGAGTAGCCTGTGGCCTCGCAAATTGGCTAGCACTGAGGCTTGAAGCTTGGGATGATGAAAAGCCCCGGCCAGGCCTCCGCGCCGGTGGGCTGATAAGGGCTTTTTGCGGCCGGCGGTGGCCCAGCCCAACGGTCCACGACTGCCACAGAGAAGACAGAGACAGAGGGAGAGAGACAGAGAGAGGGAGAGGGAGAGAGAGAGACACGAACGACGGAGTACCCTACAGATTGGTACCACTACTTGCACACGATGGACGGACATGGTCAAGTCGACAACCCAGCTGGACAGTGGAACACTCGTGGTGGATCCCCGGTTAGGCAGGTGGGGTTAGGTAGCTTGGCGGGTCTCTGACTTCATCCTTGCTTGGCATTGCGTCGATGGCAACGAGGTCATCACTCCCACCAAGGCAAACATTGTGTACTACTAGTGGACGACTCTGGAGAGCAGCAGGAGTGGTACTGTACACACCACTGACGCACTAAGACAAAGCCTCTGGCAGACATCGTTGACCTGGTCAAGAGCAGCACACGAGCCTGGCACAGATGTACTCGCCGTATTTCTTCGCTATCTGATGTGGGTGAGTTAATGCCGTAAACAGCAGGTTGGTACATCCATCCATACCATTACTGCCACCACCTGTCCTTATTGGAATCGCCACCAAAACTTCCGTCGCCCGCACGCCCCTTTTGGAGAGATGGCTTGACCAAAAAGTGGATGCCACACCCCAGGAATAGTACGGACCATGTCTCCCCTCCCTAAAGCTTCTGACCCAGATTCCCCATGGTGACTTTCCTCGAGAGGGCCAGATACCATCGCCATCGGCCCTCCTGACCATTGATTAGTCCCTCGTACCCGAGTCTGCTACCCCAGATATCAGCCAGGGAATCAAGATGGGCTGGAGAAACTGGTTGCCAAAAAATATTCACATCTAACCGAAGTGCTGTTGTTGATGCACCGACGGTCCCTGGACGAAGCAGTCCCTGACTTAAGGCAGGGGGAGGGAGGGAGGAGGAGGAAGGGGCGCCAGTTCGCACGACCACCTGTTCAACCCCAGGCGGTGTCACATTAGAACAAAGGTTCTTAGGGAATGAAGTGCCATTTAGAAGCGGGACAAGTTCGATCAACCCGCCGGCTGAAGAGCGGGGTCAGCAGGCGCAGGAGAGTTCTGATGTGGAGCATGGAGTGTGGGTGTGACTGGTGGGGCACGCGAGGATCTGGGACCTGATTCTGGCTGGGCTGTGACGCGGCGACACTCGTCCAAGAGTTCGCGGGGATATGATCCGTAAGCACATAAGTTACACAACCCGGCACCCGAAGGTTTCTCTGTTGACCTATTGCATTCGAAGCCTTCGCAGCGGTCAATTACCTGCCTTGGACTGCCACCAAGTTTCGTTTCTCGAACATTCAGACAAGTCAGGAGTTGCACGGAGTAGTTCATTGCCTATTTGCGTTGGCCAAATATGAACCAGTGGCCGCACGAGTGGCAGAGTGCATGCCAGTACGTGCCATATATACCGGTCACACTGCAGCGACGTTGATCATCCTCGGGTACCGGTGCAGCATTGGTGTAATCCCAGTCAACCTAACCAGCCTGGGCGAATCGTTTGATGGAAAGCAGACGGGGCAAGCAGTCATCAGGGATCCGGAACACTTGTGCTGACCCGAACGAACGCGCATGCCAAGCTTGCTAGGACCCCAATCCCGACTAGCTCGTTGGTAAGGAAGACTCCAAGTTATCCTTGAACCTTGAAGAGAAAAATGCGTCTCACCGTCCAGTCATCTCCCTTGGTATCGTCCGGAAGCTCATTCACTCTCGTATCTGCCAGGATTCAGTTCTCAAGACAAGATCGGAATTCGAGGATCACTTTCCCCTCGTCTTTTGCGTATGGTCAGAGCCATTTATTGAATAGGCCCCATACTGCTACGAGCCACCGACACCCGTTTGGATGATGCTAGCGCGGGAGCTCCTGAGACCGTTCAGAGGTAATGGTTCAGAGATTGACACCATCGGATCACTTGCCCGCCCTCTCTTTCAATTCATCCGCCAGCCGATCGAGGTAAAACCGGGCAATGTCGCGGGGCAGACGTTCAAAGCTTCGGACGATCTTCTCCACATCGCGTCTCCCTTTCTCGTACGCATGGAGATCCCGGTTCCCATACACATCGCGACCTGGAGCGTAGAAAGTCGACGCAAGATTTCGGAAGAACACGTTCACTGCAACACTCACTCCCTGTGTTGGAGAAGCAGTATGGAGCCACAATGGAGGGAGGTAGAGGACATCGCCCGGTCTCATCGCCGCTTCGTGCGGACTTGTGCCCTGTGGTGAAACGATGTCATCGTTTGACGATCCTCGAAATACGTTGATCGAAGAACTTGACGCCCCCGGAGCGAGGCCAAGGCGCGACACCTCCCACGGAGGATAAAGAATAAGCCTCTTCTCCCCCCGAATTTGGCACAGAACATTGGCCAATACCTGACATTACGATCGTCAGCATGTAGCATAGGTACAGGGGGCTTTTGAAAGGCAAACCCACGTCATAATGCAGCCACAGAATGACAGGTCCCGATATTCTGAGTGGAGAGCTATGAACGTTCTCAGAGACAAGCGCCAACTGGGGAGGCAAAAGGAAGTCATCTTTCAGGCCGGGAAAATCCACAGACAGATTTGCCGGAACTTCTGTCGGCTTTTCAGAAGAAGTGGCGCGCAGATATTGCTTGCCACCAGTGTATACCTCGTCAAGGAACGTGCCAAAGTCCTTTGTCACATACGAAAAGTTCTTGGTTTGAAAATTCATATGATCGCTTGTGGCCTCGTGCACAACAACCTAAACATCATTGTCAACTTCAAAGTCGTGCTGTCTGTAAAGAGTAGAAAGAAAGAATATTCCAAATACCTTTCGGTTACGGCCAACTGCCTCTTCCAGATATTCCTTTGACCATCGGGACACACAGGGACCTATATCTAGACCCTCGATAATTACCGGCCTCGCGGCATCGACTATGGTTTGAAATTCTTGCGGAGTGGATATTTGGACTCTCGGGATTACAGTAAGATGTGCCACGCTCTCGGTAGATTTCACGTTTGTTCCGTTAACGGTGGGAGATGGGATATGCTCCGTAGGAGTAGGTGGTTTTTTGAGTAACCACTGATTGCTACACGAGCCGTCGGCTTCTTGAAGAACCCACGTCCCTTCATTCCAATGGGTTCCAAAAGAAAAGCACACAGCCCCGCCACCAACAACTAGGACTTTGTTGCCATCAACTATACAGGAGGAGTGGCCAACAAGAAGCGGCCGTTGGGAAAGAACGTCGCTTGGAGAGAGACGGGCAGACTCTACCGAGATGCTGCATGTACCAGCCAGCATCCCACGGACTGAGTTCTGATTTATGAATAGATACTCATGTTCGAAAGGGACGAATCCTTCTCCCGAGATACCCCCAACAATAATGATGTCCTTTGACGTGACGCTCGTAGAGGCACCGAAACGTCCAAGAAATTTGAATAAAGGCGTTGTGGCCCTGACATGGTCAGTTCTATCGTCTAGCTTGATGGACACGGTTCCGTTGTCAGATTGGAGTAGAGTCCATGCCCAAAAATCATGTAGAACACGTCCGCGTTTGCTCATCCCTCCCAGGAGGATCCCGGTCAGTGCGTCCATACTTGTGAAAGACGCCCCAAATCTGGGTTCAGGAGTGCTTCCGATAACAGGCACGACCTGCCAGCCCTTTGGTTTGCTCCACAAAAGAAATCGGCCAAAGATACCACCTCCGTTTGTCTTGCCGCCATAAACGAGCACGCATTCCTCTTCCTGAGGCAGCTTTACCCGTGTAGCGCTGTGCCGGAAAAGTGGAACAGGGAGGCTTTCAACTTGGCGCCATTGTCCAGAACGTCTTAACCAACAGTCACCAAGCACAGTGGTAGGTGAGGATCTGCCGCCCACAAGCAAGCAGTCTGTATCATTGAGCCCCGTGATGGTATGACACATGCGAGCAGAGAGCGTGGAGGGTGGCATTGCACAAACAGCCTCCTCAACTGTCGTCCTGCTGTATAGATCGGTGGATGTCAGACGGGTCTGTCGCCCTGATCCACCATGGAGACCAACCGTATCATCATTGATAGGGACTATGGCGCCAAATCGCCTTTGGCCATCGAATTTTGGATGACACTGAGGGAGGAGTGCCAGAGAACTCCTTGACTCAGCATCGAGATGGCCATTGATTTCCGGAGTTGAGGCATGCCTTTTCTGTTCCATGCCGCGCGTACTTGCCATGAGCAAAAAATAGTGTGAGGCAAAAAGTGCAAACTCCTCCCATTCATCGAATGCCTCATAATTATCAAGTGATTTTGCCTGTGAATCGTTCAAGAATTCCGAATCACTCCATAGTTCCCATAGGCTCCTCGCCGAGGCAGTTGTCCAACCATGACTCATGAACCGTTGCTCTTGGTCGTAGAGTGAAGGATAATCCCAGATCGGGTATAGTGGGGTGCGTAGCTTGGAGAAGTGTTTCATCATAGTCTTCGCAAATGGATGTTCCGTGCCGTCAGGACAGTACTGTTCCAGCAGGCAAAACTGTACATCTTGAACGCGTTATTAGCACTTATACCTTCAACTGGCGACATTTTCGCAAAACTGAAGACACATACCGTCACTAAGCCCTGATGCCCAGCGAATAACGGAATTTGCAGCGCGAGTTGTCATATACGTCAGAGAAACTTCAGCAAAACAGAGGATAGAATACTCCTCTAGGCTGACCTCAGACCTCAAGACAGTCCCCAGCCTCTCAATTTCTGCCAGATCGCAGCCGATCCCAATGTACTGGCTGCTTCGGACAGGAACATGTTCAGTGTCAGGGAGAAAGCTGGCGTCTGGGATTAGCTCACTGAGCTCTTTGGAGTTTCGTATCATATCACGTTTCTTGAGCATTAGTTCACGGTGGTCGACATCCACGAACTTCACGTCTCTGCACAGTTCAGGCTCATGTCGAAGAAGCTGGAAAGGAAGGGGATCACTAACGAAATTTAGAATCTTCAATTAGCGAAGCCTTTTCCTTACTTCGATGCATTGCGACTTACTATCCACAACCAAGATTTATCACAACCTTGGGTCTCTCCAATGGCCTGAGAAGAAACTGCCGCACCGATTGCTCAATTGCGTGCATCCGAAGCCAGTATCCACGATTAATGAGAGGGGCACGCCTCTGGGGCCGTTTGACAACGTGTCGGAAGAAATGGCGCTCCGGATAGTAGATCCGCTCGACGCTACGCTTGGAGACAATGCTGCTGCTGTTGGTCTAAGAATGCATGGTCAAAATGCCTTTCTGCAATAATTTCAAACGGATTGTAGTACGGAATACAAGTATAAAGGACAAAAAACACCCAAGGAGCATTAAAAGGGAAACAAATCCTTACCCCCATAACCAATACGGCTTCCTTCTCCTGTTTAGCCGACATCCTGGTTGTTGTGCTCCTCGTGTGTGAGGAAGCGCAGTCCCCCATAGCTGTCCGGCAACGTGGGGTGATTTCAACTCCAACGCTCGATCTGCCGGAAATTTTCCTAATCTATCTAGCAGGAAAAAAACCGTTACACGTGACTCGGAACAATCAAGGTGTGGTCCGAGCGCTCTTCCTTTGCAACCTAAAGTTTCGGCAAGCGTAGGGTCCAATGGACGGATTATGCCAACATTTCCCTGCGTCAGGTGTCACTCGGTCCTGCGCATACCAAATCAGCTTTCTCCGCTTCTGCGCAGGAACCGAGTGTTCTTCCCCCTCCATTGTCGCAATCTGACTTGTCTAACTTGAGTTGTGATAAAAATTTTTTTTATTTTATTCTGCACTTTTGTCTAACCCATCTCCTTATTTTAGGGGAAAACCAAGTAGTACCCTTTGTACGTGCTACCTTCTTCGCAGGTGGAAGGCAAACCAGCCTGAGTCTGCTGCGGGGAACTGCAGAGGCTCAGGCTCTTGCGTCATCCGTCGAAACAGTTACTTTTATTCTCTTTTCAAGATGACGATGAATTTTGTGACATTTAACCAGGACTACAGCCACTTGGCTGTCGGTAAGTCAAGTTCTTTCCACCCGCCGTCGAGGTTCGTATACGACTGATCAGCTTGTATGCACACGTTTAGGAACCTCAAAGGGTTTCCGCATCTATACCACTGATCCCTTCGGCAAAAGCTATGAGACTAAGGAGGGAAACGTTGCGATTCTAGAAATGCTCTTCTCTACGTCTCTCGTTGCACTCATACTTTCTCCGCGGCGCCTTCAGATCGTGAATACCAAGGTTGGCTGTGTACCATCCTACTGGTGGCTGATTGTATATCATGCTAACGATGAGCCCGGTCGAAATAGAGACAATCTGTGATATGCGAACTGACCTTTCCGACCACCGTGCTTGCGGTCCGACTGAATCGAAAACGACTAGTCATTGTCCTAGAAGGCCAGATCTACCTCTACGATATTCAGACTATGAAACTCCTTTATACGATTGAAACCTCTCCAAATCCGAACGGTAAGTTTTGAACTCTGGAGTGTCGTCAAACAATTTTGTGGACTTGGGTTGACTCCTTCTCTGTGGGAAGCCATATGCGCCCTAGCTCCTTCGTCCGAGAATTGTTACCTTGCTTACCCTCTTCCGCACAAGGCACCACCCTCCTCTTTTGTTCCTCCATCCCACGCTCCTCCGTCAAATACCCACGTCTCTCCGACAAGCGGTGAAGTTCTCATTTTCGACACTTTGAAGCTTGAGGCCATAAACGTCGTAGAGGCGCACAGATCTCCGCTATCGTGCCTCGCCCTAAATAGTGACGGCACACTGCTCGCAACAGCTTCTGACAAGGGGACAATCATTCGAGTTTTTTCTGTGCCTGATGGCAAGAAATTGTATCAGTTTCGGAGAGGATCCATGCCATCACGGATATACAGCATGTCCTTTAACACGACTTCCACATTGCTTTGCGTATCATCGGCCACTGAGACAATCCATATTTTCAAATTGGGACAACCAGCCAGCCCTCCAGGTGGCTCACCTAGTCCGAGCATAGGAGACAAACCTACAATTGGATCAGAGGCCAGCGATTTTTCCAGCCGGAAGCACAACGGTACTCTGATGGGAATGCTCCGGCGCACGTCACAGAACGTGGGAAGTACCTTTGCTGCGACAGTTGGGGGTTACCTCCCAAAGGGGATGACAGAAATGTGGGAGCCAGCACGCGATTTTGCGTGGATAAAGATCCCCAAGTCCTCCAAGGGTGGAGCCGGTGCCACTTCGGGCCCACTACGGAGCGTTGTCGCGATGAGCAGCAACACACCTCAGGTGATGGTGGTCACAAGCGACGGGAACTTTTACGTATTCAACATCGACTTGTCCAAGGGAGGAGAGGGAACTCTGATGAAACAGTATTCGTATGTATTATATCGCACCAGAATTTGCATTGATATTTCGCTGATTGACATGACAGGATACTTGATTCCAATGATAAACTGGGGTCTGGCATTGATCTGTATTAATTTGATTCTACCCTCCACCATTCTACTTCGGGATCCGTGCCCCTATTCACCACTCTCGATTCCATCTTAAAAGGTGGGAATGGGCCTTGTTGAAGGACATTTTCGTTCCTCAGAGACATTCTCAAACAGGCGCTGGCCCGCAATTTTTACCGCTTTTGGCGTTGTAACGGCAAATCGGCGTTGTCAGAAGGCGTCTCGGGCGTCAACATAATGTAGCTTTGGGGATATATTTGGTGGATCTTTTCATGATTTCTCAAGCGGAGAGTATTTCGCTGTTCTTAACGGAGTAAAAAGATGGAGTCTTGGAACGGGATACCAGGATTCTCCACCTCTTGCTAGTTGGTATTGAAGCTTTTCCAGAGTGGAATATTGTTATGCTAAGCATAGCTAAACCATAATAATGATTCAGTGACTCACGACTTTATCCAGAAGAGTTCTACCCCTCGTATTTGCTCTCAACGTTTCAATTTGCTGGTGACTGCTCGGTCTTGTCATCAACCGGCCAGTTTACCGAGTTAGTGTTTCGTATTTCGTATCAAGTCCGATTCCCATAAGTACGAAGTACGACATTGTGACTTTTTGAGCTGGGTATTCCCGCCAAGGCACTTTTGTCCGCTGCCCCACGACACGTCGCTTGAACAGTATGTACTCCGTAACATCACAAAACTATCGGCCCGTCAGCCGATGATTTGTTTTGCGATCATTTGAATGACCGCTTTTCACGCCCTTCATACTCAAGCCAACCTTGCTCGATCTTCCAATCCACAGTCTCGTGGCCATCAGTTCCTCGCGATCCGAGCCCTGAAAGCCGGTGCAATGCCTTGTGCTTTTCATTCCTGACTGCGTCTCACACAGAAGGTACCGTACCAGATTGGACTGGTACTTGGACCCGGCCATGAACAGTGTATCATTTAGCTCCAAGGTGCTCCCCACCGTGGTGGGATCCATGACGCTGACAGAGACCTCCCCGTGTCAAATTGGGGGATAAATAAATACTATGTTTTACTAGTCGCAGTTTTCTTGCTGGCAAGCTTGACTGTGATTTCTTCGCTGGCCCATTCTCAACAGCACCAAGTGCTCCAACACACTTGGTTCACTGAATGAAGTGTTGAATGCCTTTATTGCCTTCCTTTTTTT
>FQSS02000559.1:30002-55656 GCA_900128795.2 Malbranchea cinnamomea | reverse complement strand
CGTCGTTAACCCCGGACTACCGGGTTTCCTTTTGCTGAACCAGACTCGACTGGCGACTTCCAACTTCGTGCGTCGCATATACCTAATGGGGATTCAACGATGGACTCAAGATCCAGAGCCAGTGGCCAGCGCGAGCTTGTCTCGTCCGCAGTCGCTAAATCTGCAAGACACCTCCGCCCCGGGGATTGAAGATCTGCCGCCTCCCACCACTGTGGCTGCAACACCGCCGCAGACATGGAAGAATCCGAGGATAAATTTCTGGCGCTTCGTTGCGTCGAACTACAGTTTTGTCATTCTGGGAATCAACGATGGTGCTTATGGAGTGAGTGCACCTGCGTTGTCCAGTCACTTTTTGGGCAGGATGATGAGCATACTTTGCTAATCAGACTTTTCAACTCGCCGTGATATCCAGGCTCTAATCCCTTATGTATGATTAAGTCCCTTTCACTCTGTCTCGTTGGGAGCTTTCGTTTTAACTCTTTATTTAGCTGGAGGAATACTACAACATCTCGTACACAGTGGTGTCGCTCGTTTTCCTGTCTCCCCTTTTGGGATACGTCACTTCAGCCCTTACCAACAATATGGTCCATATGAACTTTGGACAGCGCGGAATTGCTATCCTGAGTTCCGGGGCTCATCTAATCGCGTACATCGTCATATTTCTACACCCTCCTTACCCGGTGCTTGTCGTGGTGTTCATCCTCGCGGGCTTTGGTAACGGTTTAGCGGATTGCGCGTGGAATGCTTGGGTGGGTGCGATGGCTAATGCCAACGAACTACTTGGCTTCCTTCATGCGTTTTACGGTGCAGGGGCCATGGTTGCACCCACGATTGCAACAAGTCTCGTTACCAAGGCACACTGGCCGTGGTACAGGTTTTACTATCTCGTCGCAGGTCTGGCTTTCGTGGAGCTAGTCCTCCTGACTGTGACCTTCTGGGGTGCCACTGCAGAGCAGCATCGAGTAAACACTGCGACTAGTAGCCGCTCCAGCGCACCTCGCCAACGAATTCAGCTACGCCACCTGGATAAGACGCTGAGGCACGCTCTAGGAAATAGCCGGACTGCTGAAGCGCTCAGAAACAAGATAACCTGGATTTGTAGCATCTTTTTAATCGCTTATGTTGGTGCTGAGGTTGCTCTCGGCGGATGGGTTGTTACATTTATGCTCCGCATTCGACATGGCTCTCCCTTCGCGGCCGGAATGACTTCCACCGGATTTTGGGCTGGAGTGACCGTAGGCCGTGTCGTTCTTGGGTTCGTAACCCCTCGCTGGTTTAAAACTGAAAAGCACGCGGTGGTCGTCTATCTCATCTTCTCTGTTGCCCTGGAATTGCTTTTCTGGCTCATACCACAATTCTATGTCTCTGCCATCATGGTCTCCCTGCTTGGCTTCTTCTTGGGACCAATATTCCCTGCTGCTGTCGTGGCTGCGACCAAGCTGCTCCCAAAGCACCTTCATGTCTCTGCAATTGGATTCGCAGCAGCAGTGGGTGCTTCGGGTGCAACCGCGATTCCGTTTGCTACTGGAGCCATTGCGCAGGCCAAAGGGGTGTGGGTTTTACAGCCTATTATTTTGGCGATCCTGGTTGTATGTCTGGGAGTTTGGTTCTGCTTGCCCAGTTTGTCCAAGAAGTCGCAGTGAAGAGATGGCTATTAGCAGCAACCTCGGGAGCGGAAATAGGGATTGTCCATGGGTGGTAGCCTTATGAATATTCATCGGCTCAATTTCTCCGTTGTTGTAGGTTTCTGACATCTGTCCAGGAGTCAGGTACTCCATTTCGGGATCTCTTAACCTGGGTGTTGCGAAAAGAATCAACGAGGAAAAAAAATATGGTGAAAGTAACGTTAGTTAGTCTTGGAAGCTGATATAATGGTTTTACCTTGTATGTCCAAAACAGCCTCTGTAGCACAATAGGTGCAGCGGAATTCTCATGCGACGGTTAAATAGGCCTGTTAGTAAAACGTTTCAGCGAAATGCTATGGAAGTGATATATACGGGCGTGATTGAGGTATCCATTTTTTACCCTCTTAAAATTGTTCCGAGTCCCTCATAATTTTGTATTTAGTAAATTTTACGGCGTCTTAGTTCGGGGTGCGAATCATCGCGTACTTCATTGGTGCAAGCTTAAATATGATCAACGCCTCGACTCTTCGATTATTCCGTGAGCCCTTAGACATGGACTTCTCTGCCCCAGATCACGAAGATACGCAATCTGGGCCTCACAGATGTGAGGAGAAAGACTCGTCGGTCCAAGAGCGACATCACAGAACAAACTTGAAACGTACAGCGAAAAAGCAACCCTCCAATCCTCTTCAGAGAGGAATCATAGAATACCTCACCGAACATCTTCCCGAGAAATTCTACACGGATCACAGCCTTACTCTTGCAGCTCTGACTTCTTCGCTCCCGAAGAGATTCACCACGTACCCGCCTCTATTACTGCTTCCCGCGAATTCATTTGACGCCACGCCGCCTTGGCGGGATTTCATCTCCAGCCTCAACCATGACCAACTGCAGTCATTATACAAGTGCATAGCCGCATCTTTCTCCGTGTACGGAGTTACGCATATTGCTCTCAACGCGCCTATTGCGCGTGTTACTGTGTCGGGAGAAGAGAACAAGATGCGGAGCCCGACAGGATTTGTGCCGCTGTACGGTGATTTCGGACCCTTTCCTGCTACTACTCTTACAGAGGGTGGAGGGCCGGACAAACAGACACTGTATAATCCTACTGAGACGGATTTCCGCGCCGCATTATGGGTGCGCGCGGTACAGAACTCAGGAATCACCCAGATCTGGGCACCGGCTTACACCATGTTCAGCCGCGGGAATATCCGGGAAAAGGCACGAATTCTAGGCTTGGGGAGCGGAAAATTCGAGGGTCTAGCCAAGGGAGAATTGGGCCAGCCGTTGCGGGATATTGCCGTGGTCGACATGTATGCTGGCATTGGATACTTTGTGTTTTCGTACCTTCGAAGAGGGGTTGGGAGGGTGTGGGCTTGGGAGATCAATCCCTGGTCTGTGGAAGGGCTAAGGAGGGGTTGTGAGGAGAATGGGTGGGGAATCTTGGTTGTTAAGGTTGATTACAACGGACAGGTTGAAGGCGGTATTCACCGGCTGATGCATCAGTTGAATGAGAACCACCGGGTTGTGGCCTTCCTCAGTGATAACTCTTTTGCAGTTAATGTCCTGGCGGAGCTAAAGAGAGAACTGAAGCGACAGGGATCGTGGAAGCCTATTCGGCATGTAAACCTGGGACTCCTACCCAGTTCGAGGCAGTCCTGGGACGGGGCGTTGCGGGTGCTGGATGCCAAAGCTAAAGGTTGGATCCATGTTCATGAGAATGTGGATGCTGGCAGCATCGATGCCATGAAGGCAGACATTGAACATCAATTTCAGAGCCTGCTTAGGTCACACAAAATGATACCTCAGGAAGCAGGAACAACAGATGCAGTGGCCTGTACACATGTAGAGAAGGTTAAAACATATGCTCCTGGAGTGGTGCATTGTGTCTTTGATATGTGTATAGAGAGAACGCCATCTACCCAATAAATAACGTGGGCCCAAACAGAGAGGTCTATCAATCATGACAAGTGCAATCAAAATCTTTCGAGCACTGTACGCTGCATCAAATCAAGGTCATAGTCCAAGTTGGAGGAGCAAACACTAATCCTCGGCTCAGGCACAGCATCTCAGACGATTGATCAAGGTAGCCTAAAAGTACGCATGCGGCGAGGAAGAGTTCGTTAAATCACTTTGAATTTCTCAAAAATTTGGCGGGTATATTCGCTTCAACAATAGACATCTGTTCAAGTTTCTCAAGCCTGATCTGCGCATCTTCGGCCTCGTCGTGTCTTCTGAAGTGTTCGATATCTTCCGGGTGCGTGAGTTCATCCTCTGTGGCATCATCGCCGTGATATTGCTCAAAATGATGAATCTCATATTCGTACTCCATGTCCCCATGGTGTCCGGGCCCGAAACCCAGGTCGGGAAGCCTCTTCCCAGCGCGGGTAAGACGCATCCAGTCTCGGTTCGAGATCACACCAGTTTTGAGCGGATCAAAGATTGCAAAAACTTCGCTGATCGCTCTTATTTTGCGCTCTTCGGGAATGTGTGCGTTCGACTCGTCGTCAAGACCATAGGTTCTGCGCACCTCATCAGGCGTCCAGGCCCCTGAGTTATCGTAATCGTGAAGAAGGAAGAAGGAGGCAGGATCGAAGTTGGAAATATGATGTTCCTCTAGTTTCAAAATTTAGCAGCCAGTCAATGCACGGGTATGGTCGGTATTGTCTAAAAAAGTAGCAGTAGTATACCTCTCATGTGTCTTGTAGCCCAGTCCTCCTCGTTGCTCTGTGGAGCTTCAGCGTGAGACCCATGAGCAATAGCCAACGTGGCGAGCATCGAGAGTATTAAGAGAGCGACCAGGCTGCGCATCCTGATACTCGTTACAAGTGAGAAATCAGCTTTTGCTCCCTTGCTCCAAGAGACTGGCGTGTTCTGTTCTCAGTTGTTTACAATGACACGGGTTGAGGTCAAGATAGTTGAGCTTGTTTGCACTGTTTGTAGCGGTCTCTTTCGGAACCATGATTCCGCCGTCAACACACGATCTCGACTTTATCAGAAACTACCACCGTCACCATCTTTCGACAGTCTCTCCCACCAATTGCCTAAGTTTGTGTTTTGGCATGGCCGGCATAATTTCTTAGGTCAATCTTGCGCCATGTCAAAGTCTTAAAGGCCAATTGACCTTGTGCGGCCCTTTTCTTTCGCCAACCTTCAACTAGCACCATCCTCATACCATGCGGAGCCTATGGACGAGGGGGCTCTCCTCGACGTCGCATTCCTGCCGGTGCTACTCCTGCATTAATCCAACCCGTAATGCACTCTCACCTGGTAAACCTGTATCGGCGACGAGCCGACGACGGCTCCTCCTTGGCAATGGAGTGACTATGTTTTACTCTACCATATTTGCAGCGGGGGTCTACCTCGACACTTCCGCGAAGCGAAAGCGTCGTATTGAACGGGATGAGGAAATCGAAGCCGTGAAAGCTGAACTAGAAAAGTTACAAAATGAAGAGGCAAGGATGCTTCAGGAATGGGCGCTCAGACGGAAACCACTGGAGTCTCGGATTATTTTGACGCAGAAACGGCGCTACAGTACAATGGCAGCAACAGCAACACCTGCAGCCTCTAGTGCCTATACGGCACATGAGAGATGTCAGAATATGTCGCAGCAGGGGTCTGCCACTGTTGATCTCCCAAACGCTCATCTTCAAAACGAAGCGGCCCCACGGCCCGTGTTGGAAATTCAACGAGCGGAAGAGGCATTGAATTCCCATATTTGGTGGAAAGGAGAAGGTCCAGAACCCTCTGACAGTGCTTCTCGAAGGAGAGCGTTACAAGTTCTGGCTATGAAAAGACTTGCCGTCAGGTTGTTACTTCGCCCGAGACTCGCACACTCGTATGGTTGTGTCCCAATGGACTACCCGATCGATTACAATATGCCAAAAATGAACACTTATAAGTTGCTTCGCGCGATAAACATTGCCCGAAATCGAATTAATGATATACAACATAACGTGGACGCTCAGTTTAGTGACTTGATCGGACCAAGCGCCGTCAAAGCTCGAGAAGCTTTGGAGCGGGAACTCAAAACCATATTTGCGATTTATCACGACCAAAAAATGTCTCTTCGTGAGTTGCTATTGAGGGTTGCCGATAATCTCGTTGCCTCCCAAGAGCCTATTTTTCCTTCAACCGTGGCGCTCTTAATAAAAGAGTTCAACCGAGCTCGACAAGATGACATAGTGATCCTCGTCGTCGAAACACTCTTCCCTGCTAGGTTCTTCATAAATTCTTCTGCTATTGGGCACACTGTCAACTTTTTATCTCGAACAAAAGACCTGCATCGCTTCAATCGACTTTTGCTTCAGCTCTCCGAAGGACACCCGTTGTTGAATCGTGTACCATGGAAGATAAAGTTAATTGATTGGGAACAAGTGCCCATTCCTCCGGAACCTCCGAATCCATATCTGCTCACCAGTCTCATAAAGGCTGCCTTGGACTTCAACATGGATCGGAAAGCAGATGTCTGGTTTGAATGCTTCCGAAACGCTGGTTTTGAGGTGAACAAAGTGATCTTGACAGCCTATCTGCGCCATTACATCAAGACAAACGATTGGGCCAAAGGAGTCCAATTTCTCTTGCTTGCTGTCAGATACCTGAAGCGGGCGACGCCTGAAGATCTTGCTGAGCACACCGAACGACTAATCCTTCGCATGATGACCCTGTGCCATGCCTGCAGGAAGGATGGCCTTCTTCGTATCATGGTCAAACATGCAGTCCAATGTGGAATCGATTACAGTCTAGCTCGCGGGAATAATGACAGTGTAGCCATGGAACAGACTATGAGGCTGTGGGAGAAAGAACACGAGTCGAGACATAACATGACTCTTATTCGACATCGCGCGGGCAAGACAATCTACCATGCGTTTGCGCAAGGACTCCGAAGACTCGTTAGAAAGGAAGCAAGCACTTATTGGCGGAGAGCAGAAGCTAAGGACAGCAAGCAACCGGGATATTTGTTTGCACAGGCTGGGAACCGCTGTAACAAGAACAGACTTGCAGCACTATCAAAGTCTACACAACAAGCTGGTCCCATGAAATCTTTGTCCAGTGATGTTCAGGATGGGGTTTCACCAAGAACATACTGTGCTCTCAACCTCCCTTGGAACTCTGTGAAGGGATCTCTGTAGTCCAACGTTCCTCAACCCAAATAGAAGGCAAGAAGAGCCTATTCCGAAAAAAAAGTCGGCCGCTTAGTATCAGGGCAAGAGATCGTCTGCATTCACAGCGTTCAAACCTCTTAGCTACCGAACCTTGCGAGTCAGTCCCACATTAAAATGCAAAACCTCTGGAATGTGCATGCGTGACAAATCATTCCGAGGACATATAAGTGTATATTCTGACCTTTTGGCATGTTCACACACCGGGTGCTGTTGCGGCATCCCTTCGCCCGATGCCCATCTTCCTACAACCTGAACTCTCCGCTTCTCTTTCTTACTCCCTCTGTTCTCGCACAGAGCTAGTCGCCTGGTTTAAGACTGAGTCTTGCTTGAGATAATTTTCATTTGTTTTCAGACATTTGGGTAAAGTTATCTAATGCCTGTGGTGGTTGGTATTGAAACCTTCACTCTTCTCTACATATCTGTGCCTCCGATGTACTAAAATTACTCAGCCACAGCCGACCTGAGGCGCCATACAAACTCCATTTAAATTTCACGAAAGTGCAGGAATCAAAAAGAAAAGCATTTTCAGGTCTATTGTTCATTGAGCAAGTTGCTCCAACCAGGGTGCAGAATGATATACAGACCATGGATTTTCTAGTGTACAGGCCGAACGGTGGGTGGTGCTTTTGGCAAAAGAATTGAGCGTGCACTTTTTAGAATGCATGGCAGGCCCGGACTCAAAATCGAAGTTAGAAAGAAAATTCAAGGCCAGCTCACCGACATTCGCGTGATATGAAATCCCAGGGATTAAATGCCTCGCATTGCCGCAGAACGTGAAATCTAATGTGCGGAAAGAACTCATTAAGGCATGCCGTAAGAAACAGGAGTGTCAGCGCTTTTTACTCGCTTCTCGTATCTTCTCCTTCCTGGAAAGTCGTTCTGCCACACGGATGAGAGCAGACCTGATTTCCCC
Source organism: Malbranchea cinnamomea (assembly GCA_900128795.2). Lineage (NCBI taxonomy): Eukaryota > Fungi > Ascomycota > Eurotiomycetes > Onygenales > Malbrancheaceae > Malbranchea > Malbranchea cinnamomea. The sequence goes on along the minus strand of FQSS02000559.1, from coordinate 47,953 downwards.
TTTGGGGAAGGTTGAAATATCATAGTAGTTAGGAGCGATCTCCTGTTTATCTGTCAGCATCTGACAAACAGCCGTCACAAGTAGATCCGGGAGCAAAGGAGTGCTTACCAAAAGCCATTCACCCTTCACAGCGGTTACGGTTCTAATGAAGTTCTTCGTTGTCAAGACGAATTCGTTGTAAAGAACCCATTCAGCTTCATATCCTAGAACTGTACTAGGATGTAATAGGACAGGTTCGTTATTGTCCTTGACTGTTCGATAAAGGTTCTTGCCTGTGCTCTCTTTCTTGGCAACTTGCATGAAGAAACCGGCAACTAATGCACGACGTATATTCTCATAATATCTCTTGTCCTCGAACGGAGTGGAAACGAGTTCGATTCCTTCCCGTTCCATTATCCGTTGAAGTTGTTGTCGGACGTTATCGGCAGATTGCAAGGCACGGAACGAAAGGAAATGATCGTGGCACCATTGACGGGGATTGGCCTGGGCTTCCGGTGACTTGAAAGCGTGATATACGTTGAGGAGAGTCAGATGGTCTCCATCAGGGTGGGCGAAGAGAGCCTTCATTTCATCGGCGCGCTTTCGGGCTGAGACTGGACGGACGAAAATTTGAGGGACTGACAATAAGGAAACGATGGAGAGGATCTCATTTGAGCAGTAGAATTCAGGGGAGCTGATAAGCATAACTGCGAGAGCAGGATCTAACGGAAATTCTGAGGCTAGGCGACCCAGCGCAGTCAGGTTGCCTTCGTCGTCCAAACAGGCTAAATAGTTCAACTCTTCTAAAGCCCGCATGAGCGTTTCAGGTGCAGGTGGATCCATGAGGTCAAAATGGACCAAGTCATCAATTCCAAGTTTCTTCAGATCGAGCACGGTGGCTGACAAATTCGACCTGAGGATCTCAGGATAAGTCTGCTCAATCAACTCTTTCTTGAATGCAGCTTCAGTATAAAGCCGGAAGCATTTACCTGGCCGTGTACGACCGGCACGTCCAGCACGTTGCTGGGCAGAGGCTTTAGAGATAGGCGATACCAACAGAGACTCGACACGAATACGCGGATTGTAGACTTTTTGTTTTGAAAACCCAGGATCGACGACGTAGACGATCCCATCAATGGTAAGAGATGTTTCTGCAATGTTGGTTGAGACTATACACTTCCGACCTGGTCTTCCACCAGGCTTTCGCGGAGGTGGTGGGGGTTCAAATATCCGCTGTTGCATGGCAGGGGGCAGTGTCCCATAAAGGGGATACACTTTCATTGGGCCAGCATCAGCTTCACGGATCATTTCGTCCACTTCAAGCGAGATTTTGCGGACTGTGTCCTCTATTTCCTCCTCTCCAGTTAGAAAGAGGAGTATGTCACCTTCTGGCTCGGTTGCATGGATTTGTAGAACAGTGCGGATTGCAGCCTCCACGTAATCCTGCTCAGGCTCCTGAGTATAGAAAATTTCAACAGGATGAGTGCGTCCGGGAACCGCAAGAAGCGGAGCATCGTTAAAATACCTCTGGAATTTCTGCGCATCAAGGGTGGCGGACATTACAATCAACTTCAAATCTGGCCTCCGCTGAACAACCTCCTTTAAAAGTCCCATCAGCACATCGGTGGCCATGGTGCGTTCATGGGCCTCATCGAGAATAATGGTGCTATAGCGCTTGAGGTCAGGATCATGCATTGCTTCTCTCAGCAGCATGCCATCCGTCATGTATTTAAGTATCGTTTTCGAGCTGGTCATATCTTCAAATCGAATACTATAACCGACCTCCTCTCCAAGCTTAACGTCCAATTCAGTTGCTACTCGTTCTGCAACTGACATAGCTGCTACTCGACGTGGCTGAGTACAAGCAATCATTTGACCGCGGAAGTGCGGTAAGTCATCATAGAGGACGAACTGCGGAATCTGTGTTGTCTTGCCGGAACCTGTTTCGCCAACGAAAACGAGGATCTGGGATTTTTGATATAGCTGCAAGAATTCGTCTCTACAAGAATGGAGAAAATTAGCCACGAAACCAACGCGAACGGAAAAGATACTCGAAACAAGAACACGTACCTTTGTGCGTGAACCGGGAGGTCCCTGCGGGTCTTTAAGATGGAAAAGTATTTGCTTGAGAAACCCTTGCCAGTGAATGGGTTGATTTCAGAGTCCTCAGCCTCCCTTGCCATAGCAGCCGTAGTCTGGTGCCGTTTAAATCGGGCCAGTATTGACTGAGTCCCGTCTGACCCTGAGTGGGAGCCATTCGTCTGCTTCTCGTCTTCGAACATATGGGCGAGATATGGGTTGTCGCGTGGATCGATGTTCGTCGACTCTGTCTTCAGGCGTTTTACACGATAGCCTTCTTCACCGTCTGGACGTCGATCAGCCATTATCACCAATTTTCATCGGTTGACTGCTGTTGGCGACTCGAAAAGATTGGTTTGAAAGCACGAAAGTGAATCGGCCAAAAAAAAGATACAGGTCTTACATAAGTGAATTCCGCAAGCAGGAAGTTTTCCCGAGGCCGTTGATCGCAAAACCTTCCTTAGCCGCAAGCACTCCACACAGTCTGGGAATCAATAACCAAAAAAGGTAGACTTGAAAAGCACAAAGTTAACGAGTCGAGCCTCGTGCAGGCTTCTTTCTTCACAACTGAGCTTTTGGTCGAAGCGACTGCGGACAGGCGCCAATTTTCATCTCATGACAGTGTCTACCACTTGTGAATAGAAAAACTCAGACAGCAGAATGCTCCTGGGGCAGCAGGCTTTCCTTCCGCATAGTTTCAAGGTGTCCTTTCTCCGCCGTCTGAATTTATTTTATAGTATATTGCTTGGTTTCAGCCTCTCCAAAGGAATCAGGGCGCATCATATTATTAATAATATAGCTGGCTTGCCTCCCCTTTAAGTATTAAACCCGCAGTTCTCTATTAAATACTATACATACCTTTACTCAACAGTATCTCTATTTCGAAGCACACAATGGATTCAGCAGACAGCGCCTCGCCGGCCTTCTACGTCGGCCATCACGAATCGAACCGCGCATTGCCCGTCTCTACTCAGGTGGTTCAATTAGTGCATAACAGCAATGTACGTGCCTGTTGAAGTTGCCTCCCGTTGGGATACATACTGACTTCATCTCTCACAGTATGACATGGTCACCACCCCAATCACCACAGCACACTTTCACTCTCGTGTGCTTACTCTCCTCTCGTCTCATCTGTCGAACATGCAGCCAAATTCCCCTGATGCTACTGGGACCTTTGCAACGTCGCAAAACTCGAAGCCACTTGTTATCCCACAGCTCAGCTTAGAGGACTCGAATCTGATCCCAAATGAATCCATTAGCAACATGGTTGCTGTTACTAGCTCCTGGATAGACTTATGTTCGCCGGACCCCTTGATTGCGGATGTGTCTCGCCAGGTGCTGGCACTGGAGATTGCCTACGCGGCGTTCTGCGGTGTGAGCTTTGTCATTATACAAGGCCCAAGATTACATCACGGAAGTTTGCACGGAGAAGGCGTGATGTACTATGCTCGAGCTATCGAGGAAGTGATGGATATTGCACCGTATATGCAGATCCACATATGGCTTCCAATGGTGGACAATCCCGATCTCGAAACTACTGAGATGGGAGATCTCGCTCCGTTTGCGCGACCTGAGTATCTGGGCCAGTCTCTCCAAGCGGAATCTTCAAAAGTCGATCTTTTCGGAACCTGGGATGCTTGGAATGTCATCAGAACAGTATGTAAATATCACTCGCGACTTTTCATAGGTAAGAAGCAATTATTCCATTAAGAAATTGATTTCAACTCACGTTCCTGTCATATTTGAACACCCGTTCTCGTTGTTTAAACTGCCCAAGAGAACTTGCTGATATCGTTACTAGCCCTGTCACTACCGAAGTACCTACCGCCGATTGCGGTACAGACTAGATGGCACTCCGAGCCCGTCCATATCCTGACCCTTGATGCAAGTTCGTTTATAAAAAACCAGAAAGGGTATCCTGTTCTTTCCAAGGCCCACCAATCCCTGATTTTTCGATTTATGCGTCTGCGCAACCCCCCGTGGATTCTTTTGTGTGATGTTGGGCCGATTCCTGGACAAGAGAATATACAGGCAGACGGTACTATTGCCGGTTTGGAATTTTCCTCCTCTCCAACTCCGGCAGAAGCATGGCAACGCTTTGGACCGAACGCTGGTAAGAAAGATCGGGATCCCACACCGCATCTCTCTTATATACGTAATCTACAGCAAAGACAACCACAACGGACTGCACTGGAAAGATTTGGGGTTGGATATCAAGATTATTTACAGGCGCCACTGCAGCCTCTAACCGTCAATTTGGAAAGCATCACCTATGAAGTTTTTGAAAAGGATCCTATTAAATATGAATGGTATGAAAGGGCCATTACCAAAGCTCTCAAAGACTGGGTCGCGCAAAAGAAACCTACATCCAGCGGCGATGGTCGTGTCGTTCTTGCAGTTGTTGGAGCGGGACGAGGTCCTCTTGTGACTAGAGCTATCCGTGCAAGTGTTGAAGCAGGAGTTGATATTGAAGTGTGGGCAGTTGAGAAGAATCCGAACGCGTTTGTCCACCTTCAACGAAAAAATCAGACCATCTGGGGCGGGAGCGTCAACCTCGTTCAATCCGATATGCGGAGCTGGAAGGGTCCTCGTCGACCTTCTACCGCTTCTCGGACAACTGAAGGCGGAGGGACGGTCCCATTGCCCGCAGACATCCATACACCTATCGACATTGTAGTTTCTGAACTCCTGGGCTCCTTTGGCGACAATGAGTTGTCTCCGGAATGCCTTGATGGGATCACTCCCCTCCTCAACCCTGTTCACGGCATTTCCATCCCAGCTTCATATTCTGCCCATCTCACTCCTGTAGCAGCGCCACGTCTATACGCAGACATTACAAACCAATCCGTTTCGAATCCAGCTGCCCCGGAGACTCCTTACGTCGTCATGCTCCACGCAATCGACTACCTTTCTACTACGCCGCCAACCTCTCCTCTCCCGAGTCCGAAAAACTCCACCCAATCCGTAAAGGGGAGCCCAACACCTGGTATATTGAATGAACTCCCGCTCCCAATCGTGAAGACCGCGTGGTCCTTCTCCCATCCTAACCCCAATATCCCACTGCACTCACCTCCCGCGTCCACGATCTCAAATGCCCACAATGTCCGCCACACGCGTCTCACGTTCCCATGCCGCGAACGCGGACTCTGCCATGGACTAGCAGGTTATTTCGAGACCGTGCTGTACGACGACGTGGAACTGTCCACGAACCCTGTGACCATGAACGCAAAGAGTGCAGAAATGATCAGTTGGTTCCCAATATACTTTCCGCTCAAGGTAAGTCGTGGCTCATAAAACGTTTTCAAACGGCGAACGAACGAATGAACCCCAAAAGACCTTTTCTTTTTTCCCCTTTCTTCGCTTCCTGGCTGTTTCAAAGCCGACTTAGCCAAATAACGATGCCCCCGCTAACCAGTTTGACCTTTTCTTTTGCGTCCAGACTCCAATCTACGTTCCCGCAAACAGCGAAATAGTAGTCACCATGTTCCGCCAGACAGACAACCGCAAAGTCTGGTACGAGTGGATCGTGGAGGTTTTCAAAGTAGACAACAGCAGCAGCACACCTCCCTCGCATGGGCCAGCCGTGTCCATGTCGCAGTCACAGTCGCAGTCATCCGCGCCGTCATCGGAACGAGGGTCGCCAGCTATTCCGGGATCGAAACCGGGACACACTGGGCCAAAGAGGACGCGGGTCGCAATGAGCGAACTGCACTCGAGTATCAAGAATGGGTGTTTGATGTGAAGTACCCTGATCGCCCTAGGCCAAGGGGCTGTCAAAATTGTACTAGAAACCAACTTACTTTTAGGCAGTGAATGAATGAGGACCCCAAAGCATTCCTTCGGGGCTCGTACGCGGGTCCCATCTCCAGATTCCTGGAACATTCAAATGTCCGCATGTCTATAAGCTGCTAGAATTTCGTCAAAGCTCCCGTGCAAATAACAATTACCAATAACCGTCATGAAGAATATCTCTGGGGGGGGGGACTTCCATCAGGTTGGTTTTTTTTGCCCGAAATAAGTTCATTAAGCTCAATGTTGCTCAGTGAAAAGATCTTTATAATCTGAACGAGTAAACAACGCAATGCCCACCTGTGCTGTTGATCGGGCAACTGCGACTGGGGTATGTTCTATCTCGTAACGTTTGCTTTTGCGTGGACTTGAGTCTCCACTCGAAATAGAATCAAGGGAACGTTTAGAGCAAAACCACCCACCCATAGCAAAGAAACAAAAAAGAACGTCACCCAAAGGGAGATATTAGCTCAAAACGGAACATGGTATAAATGTAATGTTCGTGGAAGAAAGATGTTGAAATAATCAAGCAAATAGGAGAAGACCCGACATTTAAGCTTCGGTCAGACCCTTCCGAATAGCAAGGACACTGTCGACGATTACCGCATCTATTCCCTCGTTGACTTGAAGCTAAATGACACAGAGAATCCAGCATTAGCAAAATAAACGAATTTGACCACGCCTGCTACGACCGGAAGTGCTTTCATACCTTTACGTTGGCCGGATCGTTATTCATCACTCCATAGGACACGCAGACCAGCCCGGACTCCTTGATGACCCTCACCAAGCGGGGACAAAGAACCAGCGGCTCTGCCGCGCTGACGATCCCAAGCAGATTCCATCGTGACGCGAAACGAATGGCTTCTTGAAGACTGCTGGCACGAATATCGCCGACGGGGGCAACACCCGCGTCTGTGAGGAACAGGACAGGAATGGACGGCTGTTTGAAAGAGAGAAGCAGGCAAATGTCTGGGTTGAAGGATGAGAAGATCATGTTACGGCCTTGGCCCAGATCGTAGACCGTGGTGAGAACCGTGTCGACGAAGGAGTTGAGCTCGACTGCGTAAGTGTCCATTTCTTCGGCTTCGCTTTCGTGGAGCATCGGGTACTCTGCCATACAGGGAGAAGTTCAGAAACATGCTATACAGCAAAAAAAAATGCAATGAACGCAGACTTACTCAGTTCCATGTTGAACCCCACGGTCTTTGGCAGCTTCTTGAAGAGCTCCTCCAGGGTTGCAAACGGGGCTTGGATGTGGCTGCCACGCGAGTTTCCTTTGAAGCCTTTCTTTTTAAAATCCCTGGTGTGCTTCATTCTCTCGCTCACATCGGGCACACCGAGATCTTCACCTACAGACAACGACCTCTGACGAGGTGTTGTTGCACCATTGGAATTCTTCAATTTTGTGTCGCCAGCCATAGCCTGGGCCAGAGCTCGAGCTGCACTTTGTGGCGTACGGTTTTCACTAACATGGAGAAACTATGCGCATAATCAGCTCAACTGTATTATGATAACACAGCCCTATACTGTTTACCCACCTGTTCTAGAGTCAAAGTGTGAACTGGTGCATCGATACCAGTTTCACTGACAAGGAAATCATGGTAAATCACAGGGACATGATCCTTGGTTAATTGCACATCTGAAACATCATTAGCTCAAATACACACATCAATACTTGTGGAGAAAACATGGCTGTATTTACCAAACTACATAGCACAACCAATCATTAGCTTTACTCTTTTTCAAATCAAAGGTATATCAGGTATGATCAGAGACTTACCTCAACATAAGATGCACCTAAATTTGCAGCTGCAATAAAGGACTGTGATAGTCAGTGACTTACTCCACTCAACTGATTTGGCCAATGTGGGAAAAACACACCTGGACTGTGTTCTCCCCAAGCTGCAGTGACTTGCGACTGGCAAAATTTTTTCCAAGACCTTTTGAAGAGCCGTGTTAGGGTCTTAATCCACATAGACAAATGAGATGAGATGACAGAGGGCAGATATAATTCACCTCTATGTCCGATGACCATCGGTGAAGCCATAGTCTTCCAATATGTCTGGCCCTCATTTACAGACATGTTGGGATGCTTAAAAGGGGTAATGATGAGAAAGTTGAATGTGACCGAACCAATTACATCAAGAGTATTTGCGGCGATAATCGGTACTGTAGAATCGCCCTGCAAGTTAGTGCGTTTGGTGCCAACGTGTGGCTTAACGCTGGAAAGTAAAGCCACTCCACGGCCAACGATCTTCTCTTTAGAACCAGCGTAGGTTGGGACTAAGTCGAAGATTATCTTGGTTTTCGTAGCGTCCGCAGAATGGAAAACGATCGGTTCCGTGGACATATTCTCCTGAATCGGCAAGTCGACGATTTCAGGCTCGCCGTGGGCGCCACTGGCAGAAACAACTATCGACAAAGCTGTGTCGAGTTGTGTCAGATGCGCGCTAGCCATCGGGATCTTGTCCAGATTCACTGCATGGACGTGCTTCCTCATGTCCATCGTGCCAAGGCTGACTAGAATCATGCTTTCGTCCGTTAGATAGCGGTGGCCGAAAGACTTGATCGGCTCAGCCGCTCGAGAATTGGACTTGCGGTCAGCGAGCGAGGACTGCAAAGGAGGAGAGACAGAGAGACTTTGAGGAACTGAAGTGTCAGAGCCACTGTTGCTGCTAGCATCAGGTGAATTTGTCGCCTCGGCCAACCGGCGAGCGATTTCGATGTGGCCTCGTAGGGCAGCGTGTTCCTTGCAGGTCCAGCCAGATGAGTCGGACCTTTCGATATCAGCGCCGTGCTCGATCAGTAGTTCCACAACGCTAAGACTGCCGTCAACACAGGCAATAAAGAGGGGCGTCCAAGAATATGTGTTCTCCGCCAGTTCAGTATTGGCTTTTTGATACTCAGATCCCTCGAGAAGAATTTTGGCGCACTGGTCATGACCGAAGCGAGCCGCAACGTGAAGTGCAGTCTCGCCCTGTTCGTCTTGGTAATTGATATCAACGCCTGCGTCGACAAGCAGCTGCACGATATCGACGAAGTTCGCCTTGGTAGCAAGAGCCAATACAGCACTGGATTTGGAGATGTGTTTTCGAATCGAGGCCTTGTCCTCTTCATTGTTTCTCCAGCTTTCAGCTGCTAGCAATGCCTTTGTGGTGAGCGGATGCCCACCAACAACACTCAAGTGGAGGGGAGCCCACCCTTCATCATCCTGCCAATTGGGACCATCGATGCCTTGAGAGACGTCGAACATATCCCACCGCTGTAGATGCTCGATGATAATCTCGCAGACGACCTTGAAGCCGTACTGTGCAGCGTAATGGAGGGGAGTGCGACCAGCGATGTCCTTTGAGAGTAGAGCTGGCCGCTGATGTTCACGCAGGTTGTCCAATAGATATTGCAATAACGAGACAGCCGGATCATCCCAACCCAACACAGTAGGGTGGTTAGATTCTTTGGGGACTGGTCTAGTTGGCTGCAACGTTGGCGCAGTTGCAGGAGTGATGTAGTTTGATGCGTCGTTTGGGAAGTCCAACACCGTGTTGACAGACTGCTCTGAATCGCCGGTCGACTGTGACCTGCCGATGGAAATAACCAAGCGATGGATACAGTTTCGCTTGTTGATATCGTCTTCTTCGTCCAGAATGTCAATCTTTCCCAACAATGAGGCAAGACATTTTTTGGAACGGTAAAAGATGGATCGTTGCAACAAAGACTTCAGCGCCTTGGGATAGAGTGATTCCCCAATGTCGTCTGCAGCGATTTTCAACGTCTGGAGCAGCTCCACTAGGATATGGATATCGTCCTTGCGCAAAGCATCATCTACAGCAATGAGCAAACTCGACGGTAGGTTCAAGATCTGGCGCGAGGGGACCTTCCTCAGGTGCAATGACGAATGGTCAGAGCTCGCGTCGTCTTGATTCTTTGCATCTCCAAGAATAGAAAGCCAATCGTTGATCCTTTTCATCAAGTCGGACAACCGAGCATTTGTCGCGAAGGGCGACGGGTCGACCTTGGTCGACAAATAGCGCATCTGGGCCTGCGCACCGGGGACTTTCTTATCCAACTTCTTTGTGATCTTGATAAAGCCTCGTCGATTCACCTCCCCGTACCACTGCAGCTTTCTCAGCTGTCCGCGAAGCTCCAGCAAGGCAGCCAAGGCATCTTCGACCTCTTCTGCATCGAGGCCGTGGGCGGCCGTCATTGAGTGTCCAAAGCGATCCTCAAGAATCTTGAACCGCCGCTGAAAGTCGCTAAATTTTTTATTGTAAAAGTGATCGACATCTTCCAAATTTCTGTCGAGCGAATAAAAAAACTCTGGGAAGACAAAAGCATTTATGTCAACATTGTCCTCACAGGAGGCCAGCAGACGAGGAGGAAAAGGTAATATGAATGTTGGGAAAGCTCCATACCTGCAAGGTCCGGCTCCTCACCCAGTCTCTTTGCCTCTGCTGCGGACTTGATGAGCTTCTTCAAGGCTTTGTACTTTATGTACGAGGCGCTCCATTCGGGCACCATATTTCGGGGAAGGTTGCGGCCGAACTTCATGGTGTCGATAGGCGAGTCACACGCTCTGTCTCTATGGTCTGTTTCAAGGGATCCAAAGTCCTCCGATCTCCTCCCAGACCCAATCTGGCGTATCCTCCGTCCACGTTTCCTGCTGAGAAACCCGATTTTTTGGGGGGAATTCTTATTTCCTTCCGACTAGATCGATTATCTGAACGAAACACGGGGAGGCTCAACGATCGAAGACGCAGTCTCTTTCTTCACTGTCACCACGCAAGCACCCAGTGTTAGACTTGCTTTGTAGAGCAGACCGGGATTGGAACGGCGTATTTTCAAAACGAAGCGAAGGAGACATACACAACCTTCGAAGGGAGGAAATAAATGTGGAGGGGGAACAAGAGAGAGAGAGACGATAGGTAGAAGGGGTCAAGAAGGAAGGGAAGAAAGACAGAACAGAGTAACAAGAGGATATCTACTGTGGGGAGAGATATAGCGCTGGAACGCAAGGAGAAGATGCAGGAACTAGGAAAGCAATCAACAAGCGGGATGGAGGATTTCTCTTGGGAAAGACGCCAAAGGGGAGGGAAGAGCAGAGGGGCTTCAGATGACAGCGCAGCCGCGCAGACGGACGCGGAAACGAAAAGTAGGTGGAAGAAAGGGGATTATCGACGCCATGTGAGACCTTGGACTCTCGAAGTCAGGAGTAAGAGCGTTGTTTCGACACGAATCTGCATCCCAACGGGCCGAGAGGGTTAGCACGCGGTGGCCACGGTCAATAGTTTCAGAGAATGATTGAGTGATATTTCAAGAAGTTCGGGAAGAACTTGCTGGGTCATGTGCGGCGAACGATAGGGTATGGACAGGGCAGAGTCAGACAGGACAAACCGGAGTAGGGCCCAGAGAGGGAGAGGCAGGTGGAGATGTGTTTAAGTTTTCAAGAAGTCCCCAATCCAAGCAACTCTTTTTCTTTCAGGAACAGGACGAGCAAATTCAAGCGAGGCAAGGAAGGAGGAGAGGTGCTGTTGACGACGCGCAAGCAGGCAAATGGTCTGTTAGAGCAGAGACATAATGTTAAAAAAAAATAAAACCCGAGATGGTCAAAAAGTGAACAGTGCTGGAGGAACAACAGACAGAGCGAACACAGGGTGTCACAACGCGGTGCTGGTGAGGTGAAGAGGCCTTTTTAGAGGAGGAGAAATTTCAGCGAGAGGAGCTGCAAGGTACCTGAAGTCGCGGGTGGCGGTCAGTCAGTAACGTAAGGGACTGTCACAGCACGGAGTGGCCCTCGCGGCGTGCTCTGGTCCGGGGATCTTGAGCCATCCAGCGCACGCTGTCGGAGCCACCACCCAGCAGCTCGGGCGCTGGTTGGCCAGCGAAGCCATGGAGGAGCCCGCCCCGTTCTGGAATTCGGAGGGTGCTGATCAGCATGGTACGGTCACACAAATTACCATACAGAGATAGATTACGTTCTCCCCGAGTCCCGCGCAGTCCCTGTTGACGGAGGTTATCGACGTCATCTCCGTGCAGCTCCTGATCCTCCCTGCAGGCCGTTGCTCAGTCCCATCGCTTCGCAGAGGGCCAATGCTGCACATCATAATACATAGTATACTCCATCATGAATTCATTTGATCATCACCCGTTGCACGACATCGCACGCATCGTGGAGTCGACCCTCTTGATTCAATCTGTGCCTTCGTCACGACTGTTATCATTGCGATGCGACGCAGCGGACCGCATCCTTTACACCATCGAAACTATTTTTTTTCTTTTTTCCTTTCTTTTCAACGAGGAGCACCGCAAGTGCTGTTACTCGGGAGTCAAGCGAAGAACCAGCCAGCCCACTCAGTCGCTCACCCTCGAAAAACGGCCCGCCCGCTAGGATCACATGGACCTGCATGCATGGCGTTGCTCCATCGTTCAACCAACCAGTGTGCAAAAGATGGCGCCCCCTCTCTCCACCAGGACGCCCGCTGCCCCTTTTTCATCCCCGGAAAAATAGCGTTCCTCCCTCCTTAGGGCCTCGACGGAGGACTGTCTGGACTTCGGCAGAACAAGCCGGAACACCCCATGGAGTCTGATGTAACCGAAGAGAGCAGCTCGTCAGGGAGAAGAGAAACATCACATCAAGGGAATCTGTGTTCGATCACAGTAACATCACGCTTCGTGGGTATTAGACAGTACACGCAGGACGTGGAAGCCTACTTCGGACACTCTCCTGTCTTTTGACTGCATTCTCATCGCCTAACACTTCCGAAAAACCATGCAAGACATCCAGTCCGATGGCATCGGAACTGCATTGAGTGTTGCTTTGACCAGTATTGGCACTCGCAAATTGTGCAAGGCTTGTCTGCTGACCTCTGCTGGTACGTACCTAATTCTCGTCAATGTCTGTAGTATGGATGGACGTAGTGAGCACCTCGGTTGTTTCAATCCTTTCGCGACTTCATGCCCCTCAACGGCCCAGTATCATCGCATCCTTCCCCTTCCCACTGCAAATTTTTTCCATTCTGACTGGGTTCAACATCTAATGGCGTGGCGCGCTCGCGTGACGGCTGACTCCAAAAAAAGAATGCACCAGCTGAGATTCGGACAGAATGAAGGAACAAGGCAACCCAAGATCTTGGAATCTCGGTTCCTCATGACAGAATAAACTGGTTCATTACCTCAATTCGGGCCATCCTGAGACAGCCTGCTTAATCATACTGAGCTAAGAACAACGATACAGACAAGACTCACCAAGCGGACATATTCTCCCCGTGCGATCATCCTTGTGTCCCTGACACTCATGGCAAAGAACAGCGTCAAAATAGCTCGCGGACCCGAAAATGAGTACGACCAGGAATCATGACCAGGAGAACCCAAGATTAACGGGTCTCATTAAGCTTGAACACCGGGAAACATTGCTTGCCAAACAGGCAAAAACCAATAGAGCGAAGCCTATTAAACTTGGTTCTGCGAGAACAGATAATGTGAACAGACTTGGCAGATATTGTATTATGTATTCCACGTCCTGATGCCAGCCCAGACAAACGCCATCCGATAACCTCATGTGAAAAGGAGTAGCATATCATACGCCCCAGCAATCAACTTCAACTAAAAGTAGGTAGGATATCATAGACAGGGAAAGAGAAGAGACCAATAAAAAGAGAGAGAGAGAGAGAGAGAGAGAGAGAGAGAGAGAGAGAGATACTAGGGTCTAGAGTGAAATACAACTAATAAAAAAAAATAAAAATAATTAAAAAAATGGAAGTGAAAACAGAAGGCCGTGACTAAGTATCCTTTCAAGCAGCTTGTGAACCAATCAGGACTTTCAACGCTTCGACTCCACTTTGCAATACCGCGGTGTTCCGCGACTTTCGCAGACAGCCTTTGAGGCATTCAATGGCATTCTTCTGGAGCAAAGAGCTTCGTGCGCGTGAGCCATTAGGTTCCGCAGCATGGACCAGGTTGTGCACGCAGACCACACCGCGGTGGACAATCGACTCGTCCTCGTCGCTGCACAGACCAAGGATGACATCAACCCCCCGTGGCCGGTCGAGAACAGCCTTGACAGCCGCATCAAACTCGGTTAGCATTGCCAGAGCACCCCCTGCGGCACGACGTGTGGGGACATCTTCAGCGTCAGCCAAGGCAACTAGGATGTGCAATCGTTGTCCAGCACGGGAGGACCCGTCAATGAACATGCTAACTCCCTTTTCGCAAGTCATTAGGTTGCATGCCAGTTCGCACGAGGCGCGCTGGATGTATGTGTGACTTGAAAGAAGGAGATCTTCAACCACAGCCCAGCCCACACGGACAATCGTCTCCGCAGCACCGTTTCGGGGCGAAGAGGCTAAATTCGTCAGTGCGAGCAGGCTTTCAAAGACAGGGAGGAGGTCAAGCGGTTGATCCGCCGAAATATTTGTCTTTGGGGGAGTGAGAAGTTGGACTAGCGGACGAACGGCAGAAGTAGCTTGGGGAAACCCAGACGCCGGGAAAACATGGTCGGGATTGACAGATATCAAAACTCGAGCAAGCGCGTGTGCAGCAACAGAGGTTATCTCGTCGGCTGGTGAACAGGAATTATTGCCCTTTCTGGTGGCAAGAGAAATAAGAAGTTTTACAGCCCCCTGTTGAGCAAGTTGGCCTCTAGTTCTAGCATTCTTTGACAGGTCCCGCGCAATCTTGCTGGTCAGGGTCAGAACCGAACTCAACGTTGATTTGCCACATTCCACAAGGAGTGGTACGACACCTGCCTCGATAACGAGGGTGCAGCGGTCTTTGACATGGTCGTCGTTGTCCAACTCATCCGGAACAGTGGGTTTCGTCGTATTTGCATAAGCCTTGAGCTCGGACATCTTCTTCTGTTCTTCCGACAGGTTGGGAAGATACTTGGTAAGATTCGATATTATGGTCAAACCACCGTAAAGAACCGGCATATCGTCAGTATGAGTTTTGAGGACCGCGAATAAACGTTTGAGAAACTCCGCATCTTTGGACAACTGCTCCTTCACCTTGGGTTTTACAGAAGAGTATGCCAGGCCTTCAACCAGGTGTCGTAGATTAGCGTCAGTTTGCTGTCCTGATGCAGATTCCCTGAATCGCCGAACCAAGTCTTTCACCAAGTCATTGCTCTCGCTCTTCTGCTCGGATGAACTGCCTCCAGACGCTCTGATTTTTGCGAGAATAACGGCAGCCAGCGCCGTCTGCCTGTCGGTTCCGTTGCTCAAGATGTGTGAGAGCCAGTCAGCATGATGTTTTGCGATGGCATCGCGGCATGCCCTATCTGTAGAAGCAGCATTAAACAGTTCCAACACTGCATCGACAATTTTATTGCTTCTGTTCCTCCGATCCAACAGAACAGTCAAGGATTGCAAGAAACCCTCAGTCAGAAAGAGGGTTGCGGCTGTTGCAGGTACAAGTGGAAAGACAGCTGCTGCAGCCGAGAAAGCAATAATAAGATCATCGTTCCGTTTTCTGGTGACTCGCCCAATCATGAGCTTGGAGAACAGCCCCTCGCCCTCTTCTTTGGCTGCTTCCAAGTACTTGGCAGTCGCCAACGTGGCCTGGCTGCGCACATCAGCGGGAAGTCTTAGATCGAGGGAGGCTAAGATGACATCAAAGCCCTCCTCATCAACCAGGTGCTTCAAGCGGTCGGCATCCACAACCAGAAGGCGTGCGATGCCTTTGAGCGAGCGACCGTCTAGGTCATGCCCCGATTCCATCAGCTTTGCGATGAAAAGCTGAAACAGCTCGCTCTCACAATGCATCCGGACACTTTCAGACTGCCACAGCGAAGTATCCAGAACGATTGTATCGAGACAGACCACAGAAGCATCTCCCCGCTCATATATCTCGTCGAAGAAAGTAGTCACTGACTTTTGAAGCTCTGCTGCAAAATGGCGTCGGATATGACCGCTTTGACGAACCAGACCACTGATGATGTCGTCCTGCATATTCGAAAGTTTGGCAGCAGGACGAGATAGAATGAGATTCAAGCATTCAAGAGCAGTATCTGGGGGAGGCTCCAATCCCTCGGTCCGGAGGAACCTAGCAGCTTCTTTTCCCGCCTCCTCATCATTTTGTGTGATGTAACGCCGGCAGAGGTGTAGCAGGGGATGCACGGCCTGGTCTATCTCTTGAATTTTTAGAAATGCAGATTTAACCTCCGCATTGTCGGGAGCAAGGGCTATTGCTTCGCGGAGGTTGCGGGATGCTGCCTGTTTCGATGAGAAGATTTGAGGTCAGCTTATATTCTTCAAGCGGCACTGGCGAAGAGCTTCAGGGAAAAAAAAGAGGAACAAGTCGCATGTACCTCTCCATGGCCAGCATCCACCAGCTCGACAGCTTCCCTGGCAAGTTGCACAGCACGGTCGTTGTCGGACGCCGAAACCATGGGCGACGACGATAGTGGATACGACGGTGCAGGTCTGCTGAAGCTGTTAATAATTCTTCAAACGCACCAAGTATGCCCTTTTTTTTATCGCTTTCTCGAAGAAGAAATAAGAACAGTCGCAGGAAGAGAAAAAGGAGGTTGATACGATCGACACTATTCCTTTTTTTTCTTGGAGGAAATTTGCAGCGGCACTATCGGAGCTCGAAAAAGCTAAAGGGTCACCGAAAAGGCGAGGTCAATGAGGGATTCAAGAGCTGAGGTGAATGCAGAGGATAACTGGTTAATAAGAGCAGAACAAATGAGATAGAAGAGGAAAGTAGACAAATAGGCACGTAACAGATCTCGAGAGTGAACGTATAAAAAAAAGCTTGTACAGCGCGAACTGTGCCTCAGAACGAAGGAACGTGGGAGGTGTTATCGCCGCCGAGCCAAAGTGTGTGTGATATGGATGACTCAGGCGCACAGCTAACGCAAAACCCAACAAGCTCTTCCATGACAGGGACCAGGAAAGAAAAAGTTACATCACAGCCCTGGCTCAAGCGGGTCGCCTTAGACCTAGTGTAGGCCGCTGCCCCCGCTCCGCAAACCTTCCACAGCTTTTTATCACATCACCAACGTAAATTATCTAATGAAAATTCCTCATTGACCGCGGGTGCCGACACAGCTCTCTTTCAAGGGGACGTTCTGGATCATGAGAAACTGCTCGCAACCTTTGACTTGGCAAAATAGTCATGATGCTCCAGAGCGCTAGTTTCCTGGTTCAAGAAACGGGTCCGCAAGAACAGGCAGCTCAGTTCATGGCCCGTGGAACTATTACACAGCACAAGTCTTAAGTTAACTAATCCAGACAAACATACTAATAGGCTGCCTTGAAGACAAATGCGCCAACCTAAGTTGGAGATATGAGATCATCCATCCACACCACATCAATCCTTCGGATCATAAGTTGACAACGCAACACCAAGGCTTGGCTTTCCTGTCCCTCACACAGTAGTAGGTGCGTAGGTAGCGATGATATAAGGGGATCAGGCGTCAAGTCGAGCCGTCCTGCTCTTCAGGGCCCTTTGCCTGCTCCGACTCCCGCTCGGCCCTATCCCCATGAGAGGAGCAGCCACGTTCCCATCTACTTACGGCCCCAACATCCGGTCGCCATCATCTCGCCCTACCTGACCTTCTCAGCCTCTCTCAGTTGATTGGCTTGTCATGCTCGACAGCACTGTGCACCGCTCCTCGAATTTCGGGCGATGCCGATGTTGCCAACAGAATTGCGTATGGCTGCACCCAGAGGGCTTCTGCAACTCTCGGGTGAGCAATGGAGGGAGTGAGCGCTCAATAAGTTGAATCAAGAACATATGTAAAGCGAGTAAATCGTGCAAGGGATGTGAAAGAATTTTAGCCGGGCCATGGAAGTAGAATTTGATGAGCTGAGGTCACTGCTCTAAGCCACATCCAGCACCAGCAGCCCCAAACGCCTGAAGATCCGCCAAAAAAATCTCTAAGCGAAAAAACTGTTTGGGAGATTTGTTACATCCCCAGAGCTTGTTAAGCGAGAAACTTGCAGCACTATCAAAACCTCATGGTCATGAGATCCTGTCGTTGTGGTTTCAAGCAGTACGGAGGACTCCGTGGCTTTGTGTCTTACACATCGCACACAGGACGGAGCTGGGCGTCGATCGTTCAGCTTATCAGATCGATCGCCAAAGAAAAAAAAAAAAATAAAAAA
>FQSS02000559.1:0-29952 GCA_900128795.2 Malbranchea cinnamomea | reverse complement strand
CTGAAATCCGTTCAGCCGCATGATGTCTCGTTTGAACAGAGTATTTGGAGATATGTTTGTTTTCCTTGCAGCTGGCTTGGCACGGCCATGCTGGTCGCTGGGCAGCTTCGCCCAGGCCGCTTCACCACCATCCAAGGACTAAGAGCCATCTTCCACAATAATGAGTGCCATCGATGCCTCAGATCCATACAACCAGGCTTCAAACGGTAAGTATATGACGTGGATCAATCAAGTCCTCCCAATATCCTCTTCTCTTTCTCACACACTTACTTCGTCCCCGTCGTGATTCCTGACAGAGGCTGCTCCGTCTCTACTCACGATCATTCTCGACACCAATCCACACGCGTGGGCGCGCCTCCAAGACATCCTTCCCCTCTCGACCGCAGTCGCAAACCTCCTGGTATTTATCAATGCTCACCTTGCCTGCAACTATGCGAATAAGGTTGCCGTCGTTGCCAGTCACTCCCAACAAGCCAAATGGCTCTATCCAACGCCTTCAGATGCTGCTGCAAGTGCTGCCGCAGAGAGGCGCCCCGATGCTGAGGGGGACATTGAGATGAACGACGCCAGGGATGCGGAAGCTGGCGGTGGTGACGACCCTCAGCAACAAAGCAAATATCGCCCCTTCCGTATTGTCGAGGAGCAGTTGACCCGAAACCTAAGGGAGCTCATGGAAAACAGTACAACCGAAGAAGTCCGCTCGTCGACATCCACCATGATGGCGGGTGCCCTCACTTTGGCTTTGAGCCACATCAACCGCGAGACAATAGCCTACGCAGAATCCCACGGTATCGCGAAACACGACTCGGACGTCTCCTCAACTCACGCAGCCACTATGATGGCAACTGGTCTCCCACCTCCTCCCGGCTCCACGGCGGCCCCGATACCCTCAGCAACTGGCACCAACCCAGCCGGTCTCCAGTCCCGCATCCTCATAATCTCCGTCAGCAGCAGCACCGACTCCGCAGACCAATACATCCCCATCATGAACAGCATCTTCGCCTGCCAACGCCTTCACATCCCCATCGATATCTGCAAACTTGCCGGTGACACCGTCTTCCTTCAACAAGCCTGCGACGCAACCCGCGGGATCTACATGTCCGTAACTTCACCCCGAGGTCTGCTTCAGTACCTCATGCTTGCGTTTCTCCCCGATCAACGGTCCCGGCGCCACCTAATCCTCCCGGCGCACGTGGACGTAGATTTTCGTGCTGCGTGTTTCTGCCACAGGAAGGTCATCGACGTCGGGTTCGTGTGTAGCATCTGTCTCAGCATCTTCTGTGAGCCTCCAGAGGGTGCAATCTGTCTGACCTGCGGCACTCACTTGGAGCTTGGCGACTATGGCGCCAAGCCCGTCGTCGTACCGCGGAAGAAGAAAAAGAAAAAGGGCATGGGCAAGGGGACGGCTGCGAATGGACTTTCGTCTGGAACGGCGACACCAACACCATCCGCTACCCCTACACCGATGCCATGAATTTGAACCAAGGCCGTACACAAAGGATATACCCCATGAAGAAAAGTTGCAGCATTAGTGAGCATAAGCAGAGAAACGAGAAGGCGCCCTGCTATTCACCCCCTCCTCCCGGGCAGTATTGTGAAACACAAGACAAAAGACTTTAACCTTCTCATTATGAGGAATTCTAACCCACTGGTGGGACCAGATTGGCAGGCATAACAGCTGATCCATTTGTCGTCGAACAGCAGCATGACTTCTATCAACCCAACTTGGACCCCAGCCATCGTCTCGGCCTGTAACTCGTGAAATTGTCTCGGCCTTTGCATGACGGTCTACAATTCCCTTATGCGAGGAACGAATGCGAAGGACTTGAAATAATACAGTATCGAGACCAGCAAAAAGAAAAATCCCTTTACACGTCTTTACATGGAACTTGCGTTGCCAAAGACACACAATCAAATTTCAAACTTTTTTCAGATAAGATCTTGGAATAGTCTTAGAAGGAGGGAAGGCTAATACAAATAACAACTGTTTCCCAGTGTGCCCACAGCCGATAAACTAATGTGTGAGACTCAATGCACCTCAGCTCTGTCTATTGCCTCAATGCACGATTCTCTGCAACTAGGCAATTAGGATCAGATGCGGCGAAGAAAGGCGAGCTTTGAGTTGTTGGGTATTAGTTTTGGCCCATTGACATTCGCTACTAGGGTAGAAGGCCGGACAAGACTACGACGCTCGCCTGCTATTGGACTTGTGGCGACACCTCATCGAGAGGACGACCTATACCTATAGCACTGCATGAGCAATAGAGTCGATATGCCAGTTGAAGTGAACAAAAAAAGGCCCAAATTACCTGCTGAACCTGAAATAACGTCCACCTTGAGCTACTTTGCCATCACCTTTGCTGCGGGACATGAGACACCACGGCACGTTGTCGGCCGAACTCATAGAAGCTACTGCCTGTAGAAAAAAGTCAAGGTACTAAATCAGTCATGCAAACCCATAACCGTCACTGATACACGATCTGACATTAGGCAGGGACAGACTTACGAAGGACTCGGTATTGTGTCCGAAAAAGAAACCAATTCCCTCCTTCGTCTTCTTAACCGCCATCAAGCCGATAGCAGCATGGCAGTGGCTGTTGTTTACTGCCGGGTGACCTGCCCAGGAGGCGCCAGAGCACCAAAGATTAGCCATAATCAACAGGTACTACACTTAGGATATTTTGAGAGTGAGCCAGGGAAAATGGGATAAATACTCATGAAATCTTTGTTCACCATAGCCTCCATCGCTTCATCCTCCGTGACACTTTCGAACACTCCAGGTTTGCCCTTGACCTTTCGAACACTAGCATATATTCTCTCGGCACAAGTGCTTGCGGCCATTGTTGTAGCCATATGCTCTCCAGTGCCGCTTGCAACCGCAGCGGCGCAAGTTTCCATCTCATCCTCAGGATCCACGGGAATAACGGCCGTACCTATGCCAACCAGCGCTGCTGGCCCAGTGCGGCCGCAATGTTTCATGCCAATACCTCCAGACGAAGAGCCAGCAGCAATGTTACCATTGCAATCAATCGCAATAGCACCAACAGTATCGTTTATTTCGTCGTAAATTTTTTCATGTCTTGCTGCTTCACTTGTGCTTGGGCCAGATGAGGGATTTGGAGGAGTAGTATTAGTCGCTGACAAAGGATCGGTATCTTCAGTGGTGCATCGTGTGAATTGTGAAGACGTTGCCTGGTGAAGCGTCTCGTCAATGTATGCTGTGCGTGCAGGGTCTTCTTCCTCTGCATCGGCTGCCAACCTTGTGGTATTTGGCTGATAATCGTCGCGATTGATTGGTATGAACCCATCTGATGGGTCAGCAGTCATTCCTTTGCCTTGACAGGTGGAATGCACTGGTTTCATTTGGCGGTCTGGTTCATCAGACGCGCCAGGAGCCTGGGAGCCCTCCGGGCTGACAGCGCGTCTGCCTGGAGAAAGAACCCTTTCAGAAGACGAGTCATGAGTAGAATCCTGACCCTCCACATCCATTGGGTCTTCGAAGTTACCCCTACCTTCAACATGGTCAAGCTCACGCTTCCAGCGCAGCCAGCGGTCCCGCGCACCGTTTGAGACAAGAACGTCAGCAGGGAGAATCGGCATGCCGTGTTCATACGCAAAATCAGTTGCTCCGGCGCCAACCAGGAGGTTTGGAGGAACCCGGTTGAGACTCATTGGCTTGGTAGACGCATCCAGCACTAGCCGTGCAAGGGAGATAGGATTCTTGATATCTGTATTAGAAGAAGGGTTAGGCATTCGCTGATTTGAGGGGAGACCAAATGGTTCACAGACGCTCTACTGCACCAACCGCACCACTACGACCCAAATGATCCACCATTGTAGCATCGCACTCCACCGTGCCATTGACAGTTAGGTTGCTTCCATACCCAGCGTTCGTGATCTCATGGTCTTCGAAGAACTTGATCGCAGTCTCGACGGCATCAACGGCACTTCCGCCATTTTTCAACATGGCCATAGCAAGTCTCGCTGCTCTATAGCAATGGTTAAGATTAGATGTCTCTGTTCACGTGGCATAATCGACGACATTCCCCAGTCCACAAGGGGATACTCACTGATCGCAAACCCACAGGTGCATACTCTCGCTCTGGTAGCTGTGAAAGCCAGCTCCGGCATGAACGAAGATGGCACTCAGGCCCTGCTCCTCCTTGCAACGGAAATGCATCATTGCTTCTCGAGAGCGATATCACGGGCTCTAGGAACTGAGGACACTAGCTCAAGACCCTGGAAAGGGGCAGATGGGTGGATCTCAGGTCGCGCTGTCACACGCGTTGTTTTGCTGGCAATGGCGAAGAAGCAAACAACGGGCTACAACTGTAGTTGCCGCGGAATTATCCTGTTTTGGACCAAGGCTCAGAAGTGAAAGGAAGTCAGTTCGGACTCTCGGTGAGTCTTGAGACATTCACATAGATCAGTCATCGTCAGCTCACACAAAATGCAGTCATGGGGTGAATGGACAGGTAAGCTGATGGTGACGGTAACAGTGGTGATGGTGGTGCAGGAAGTGTGGGTTGAAAACAAGAGAGACCGTTGATTGTGTGACCTGGGGCATACATACTCGCTCTAGAAACTGATTGAGCAGACGGCAAAAGGTATCTGAAGAAAGGAGGTGCAACAAAAAAGGATAAGCTCATGAAGGATACAGAGGCAAGAATGGTTTCTATAGGGAGTGTTATTCAGAACTCTATGACAGAAAACGAGACCAAAGGAGAGGTCTCCAGTTCATCAGCATAGTAGAGAGGATACCAGAAACGAGTGACTGGACGGGAAAGAAGATGGCAACTGGCGTCAAGGAGGCCCGTCAAGGAGGCCGACTGTGGCAGACAAGAGAGCGCTGATGTCGTAGAAATGACACGGAGAGCAATGGAAGAGACGAAGTAAGACGTCCCGCAACCGCAAAAGGGTTGGTTGCTGCATTTCAGAAACCGCAACTGGCCTGCTCCCTAGGTTGACGTAGACAAAGCCCTTGCTTTGAGAATGAGGAAGGCATGGACGCACCAGGCAGCGCCTTGCCGTGGCCCCTCCCCCTTACCTTTTTTTTTCTCCAACTTGAACGATTGCCGTGCTGCGTGGATGACGATGATGATGATGATGATGAGAGTAAAATACTGCCCAGCCAGAACTTCTTGTATAGTAGGACCTAGTGGAGAGTGCTTGTGTATGTATTGGCTTTTCCGGTAAGAAGGCGTAAATTTCCAACCTCTGTTCCTTTTTACAAGGACAACTCAGAGAACTTAGAAGTTGACATATTCAGGATCAACTCAATGGCACAGAGAATCTGTTATTGTAGTGCAAGTGTGCGTCCTCCAAACGTGGACTTTCGGCGAGGCTTGGCAACGACGAACTGAGCTAACCGCAAGATGCCTATGGCGTGGTGACGATGGTCTCTCTTCCCCATCAACTCCAATCGACCACCAGCCTTCGCTGTGACCTCTCACAGTGTCCTTGCTCAACCTCGTACTCCGATTAATTTTCCTTTCGCACTTCCTATGTGTAGCATTACAACAATCTTCCTGTCGTGAACAATCTCCCGCTTCCTTCGAGCAATTGACGAACACGCAGATACTCTAGGCACAGGCACCCTCATATCCCCACCATCAATCGACACTTGGAGGGTGGCAGCAATGGCGAACCAAACTCCTGCCGTTGTCATGGACAAGTACGTGACTGTGTGGCCACAATCCGATACCCCCAACGTGCTAACCTCCCTGCTTTTTTCTCCAGCGGTACTGGTTATTCCAAACTAGGTGGGCATCTCCCAGCGATGGCGTAGGTACATGGAGTACCTCCTGTGGTCCTCTACTGAACGACTCCCGTTCCAGGATTCGCCGGAAATGACTCCCCCTCTTTTGTGTTCCCAACCGCGATTGCAACAAGAGTTGCTGGGGGAGGTGGTGGTGGGGGTCCTGGTCGACCCCCAGTTGCGCAGAAGCCGTCCTTCTTGACCGGAGGTGCGGGACCAAGCTCCCAGTTGTCCGCGAAGCGGGGAATGGAAGACCTGGATATTTTCATCGGTGATGAAGCCCTCTCAGCTGGCAGCGGCCCCGGATATGGCATCCATTATCCCATTCGGCATGGTCAGATCGAAAACTGGGACCACATGGAACGCTTCTGGTCTCACTCGATTTTCAAATACCTCAGGGTGGAGCCTGAGGATCACTACTTTCTCCTCACTGAACCGGTACAGAATCGTCTTATGGAGTCCGCATACTCTTTCAAGATTTATCAGTTTGGCTAACACTCTATAATCGTGCAATAGCCCTTGAACCCTCCGGAGAATCGAGAGAACACTGCCGAGATTTTCTTCGAGTCTTTCAACTGCGCTGGTCTCTATATCGCCGTGCAGGCTGTGTTAGCACTTGCGGCTTCGTGGACTTCCTCCAAGGTCACAGACAGATCCTTGACAGGCACCGTTATCGACTCTGGTGACGGTGTTACCCACGTCATTCCCGTCGCAGAGGGTTACGTGATAGGATCGTCGATTAAGAGTATCCCGATTGCCGGACGAGATATCACTCACTTCGTCCAGAACATGCTACGAGACAGAAATGAGCCCGATAGATCGATGCAGACTGCTGAAAGGGTCAAGGAGGAATACTGTTACGTGTGTCCGGACATTGTGAAGGAATTCGCGCGATACGACAGGGAGCCAGACAGATTCTTGAAACACACAGTAACTTCACCAAACGGAAGAACCGTAACAATTGACGTTGGCTATGAACGTTTCTTAGCTCCCGAGATTTTCTTCAACCCCGAAATTTACTCCTCGGATTTCCTCACACCACTTCCCAACATTGTCGACGGCGTCATCCAGTCTTCTCCAATCGACGTTCGAAGAGGATTATACAAGAACATCGTCTTGTCAGGAGGCTCAACGCTTTACAAGGATTTCGGTCGTCGTCTGCAGCGTGACATCAGGCATCTGGTAGATGCACGCATCCGAGCTTCGGAGGCTCGCAGCGGTGGCGCAAAGAGTGGCGGCCTTGAGGTACAGGTTATCACCCATAAGAGGCAGAGATACGGTCCCTGGTTTGGAGGCAGTTTGCTTGGACAGACTCCAGAGTTCCGTAGCTACTGCCACACGAAGGTTTGTCTTCATGTAACCAATGTTGCCTATGTTCGCTGGGAATTCCGTCGCTGACATTAAGAACAGGCTGAGTACGACGAAATTGGTCCCTCGATTGTACGCAGATTTGCACTCCTCGGTGGACCTGGAAGCACATAAACATGACATTGGCTCAGCGCTCTTTGATCTGCTTCGACTTCTGTTTAAACTTCAACTAAGTAGTACACGAATTTCTAGCGGCCGATGCCACCTGAGGGCATTTACTGTAGCAAGTCAGGATGGACGACTGCTTGCTTCATGACGCGTGTTCAAGCCTATAGTTAGCGATGTACAGGGCATCAAGGTGAATCTTTGGTATCCAATTCCCTCGTACACACGATTAAAAATACTACATCGATACCTGTAGGCCCAAGAAATCGCACACAGAATATGTATCTCATAGAACACTCCCGCAGATATATTTCACCGAGACTTATCCACCTCTTTCTTTTCTGTCTCAGTGACTTTGTTCAGAACCGCCACGCTTTCCACGTGTCCCGTCTGAGGGAAAAAATCAAATCCCCTGATGCTCTCAATCTCATACCTGTTTCCATTTCCACCTTCGACCAGGACACCTACGTCCCGCGCCTGCGTGTGGACATTGCAACTAACGTAAATCACCCTCGTAGGCCCAAACGCAAGCATTTGGTTCAAAAAATTCATATCGCATCCCTTGCGTGGAGGGTCGATAATGAGTAGTGTTTGGTCTGGAGGATACGGAACGTCACGGAACAGATCTGCTGCATCCGCCGCGGCAAAGCCTGCGTTGGGACAGTCGTTTGCGAGAGCGTTTGCACGTGCGCAATAGATCCCGGGTGTCGAGATGTCGATGCCAAGCGAGGAGAGAAAGAGTTTTGATAGGGTGATTGTGAAAAGTCCAGAACCGCAGTACGCGTCGAGGAGGTATTTGATATTGGGTGGAGGTTTGGTCACTCCCGCGCCATTGCTTTCACTTTCAGGTTGTATCGGAGGACGGACATTTTCGCGGATATAGGCAATGAAGGGAGACAATATGGAGTTGTTGTTTTGGAAGAAAGTTCCAGCTTGAGTGTGGAAGAGGTAGTCATCGACATATTCGGATGACCTAGAGTTGGGGTCTGTAACGTAGCGCTTTTCTTCAATATAGTCCAGAAACTCCTTCTGGACAACGTCTGCATCCGCAGGCTGCATGGTTCTGCCGTGGTCCTCTGAGTTCCGCTGTTGAGTGTCGGTAGATTGACCGTTGGAAGGCTCGGGTTTCTTCTTTCTGGAAGTCGACTCTCGGATGAGAATTGTCGCACCAGATTTAAACTGGTCAAAGTTCTGCAAGACTCGCTCGCGTTCGTTCTTTAGTCCCCGACGTACGATAGGTGTTCCCAAGGGACAATCCTCAATATCCAAAACTTGACGTCTCCCTTTCTTTACAAAGCCAATCGCTGGAGGTTCGGGCGAGCCTTCTTTATCAGCAGATTGCTTCCGTAGTCGAGGTCTCGAGAAGTGAGGGGTCAATTTCGTGCGATATCCGTATTGTAGCGGTGAACCCATCGTGTCGCCAATCGGGGGGATTAATTCCGGTAATATCCCAGAAAAATTTTTGTATGCTTTTTCTATAACTCTCTTCTTGTGTTTGAGCTGGTCTTCGTATGTCATCATCTGCAACTGACAGCCTGAGCATTTCCCAAAATACTGGCAATTGATAAGAGAGTCATTGCGCTGCGGCGACGGCTCGAGAACCTCGACCAAATCTGTTTCGCTATATGATTCCTCCTCTATCGTCTTACAGACCTTTATGCGGACCCTATCTCCAGGTACTGTGAAAGGCACGACGTACACATGGTCCAGAGCCAGAGAGAGAGCGAGGCCATCACCAGTTGACGAGAGTTCTTCCACGGTAACCTCAGTCTCCGGAAAGTCCTTGCTTCTGAATGCGTGTAACACAGTAGGAGGAACTTCCTCTCCAGGTTTTCTGGCTTCCCTAAGGGGTTCGTGTCTTCGCAAGAGATTCTTCACGTCGACGACGAGGACATCATCTAACCCGGTCTCCTGTTTCTTGAGTTTGGGGGTGCCTCTCTTTCTCTTGGGAGGGGGCTCGTCCGCCTTCGTAGATGACTTTCTTGCGTCGCGCTGCATTGTAAATGGAGACCTCAGTCCACTGAAGTGGAACTGAGGTGCGGTTGATAAAACTGAGGGATGTGGCGATCTGTATATCGTACGCTGAACAATGGTGTTTGATGCATGCCCTAAAGACCGATAAAGGAGGCCAGACATCGGTTAAAGACAGTCCATAGGAAGATGATAATGTTAGGGAAAAAAAGCTTTTTCACCCTTTTGGACTACAAAGCGCTTGAAAAATTGGGTGGTGTTGAAACTCCGAGACTTTTGCGGCTTTGCCTGGTTCTGGTTTTGGAGCATGGTGCTTGGTGACCTGCGGCGACGAGAAGGAAAAAAAAAAAGTTTCTGCGGACTTTTGTCAAGCAACTCCACAATTCATCAATCGGAGCATCGATACCTCGACTTCAACCACAACGTAACGGTTCATATAGCTAATTGAGTATTTGTTAACGAGGCCCGTAGCTGGCCTTGTGAGCACTTACTTCGCTTTTATCCGCCATGAGCGTTGCACGGCCCGCAAGATGTCTTTTCTGCTCCTACTCGCGATACACTGTCGCCCGGCTTCCTCGACGACAATTCCATTCCACCCCCTTTTGCGCTGACCGAAAGCCGAAACACGAAAATATCAAAGCCTCCGAAATCAAATCATGGAGGGACATGAAGGAATCGGACTTCAAAACTTACTCGCCAGAGGAGAAGGCTCGGCTGCAAAATGTGTATTCGCCTGAGCAGATTGCCGCAATTGAAGCCGGCGAAAAGGCCATAAAACCTGAAGAGATGGCCAGGCAGCTCCTCCCACGAGAAGATCCTTGGGCGTTTCAATATATTGATGATTTCTCGACGATCGAGCCTGCTGTTGATCACCACATTCGCGCCCCGCTGTCGAATCACGACCCCAACTCTAGACTTAAGGAAGAGGACGAAATCGTGGATGACATTGCGGATTTCATCGAAAATATGCCGGAAGATGGTGATCCAACGCACTGGCTCAAGTTTACAGACAATATGCGTCTTACTGTTGGCAAGGAGGAGGCGGAACGCAATCCTCACAGCGCCCTTGTCCCCGATATTTTCGAGCCAGGTGAAAGTCTGGAAAACATCGGACGCTTCAAACCCGATTTGTCTGAGGGTATGAACAAGCAATATGAGGGAGAAATCTCGCCTGCGCTCCAGAGGTTGATGCACGCCACTGGCTACACCCAGGAGCAGATCCGAGGCCTACGTGTCAAGTCTCTGGTCAACCACGACGTTGTCAACCAGACGCGCCTGGGAAAGATCCGGAAGGCCTATGTGCTGTCAGTTGCCGGTAACGGAAAGGGGCTTCTTGGTATAGGAGAAGGCAAGTCTGAAGATGTAGGAGAAGCTCAAATCCAGTCCCAGTATCGTGCTATTCGGAATATGCAACCGATCCTACGCTACGAGGATAGAACAATTTATGGAGATGTGAAAGGCAAGGTTGGAGCAGTCGAGCTTGTGCTGATGCACAGGCCACCGGGTAAGCCCGCGATAGCCTTCTAACCGCCAAGTAACTTGCCCCGTCTGACGCTCTATACAGGTTTTGGTCTTCGTTGTCAACACCTTATTTGGGAAATGTGCCGAGTCGCTGGTATTCGCGACCTTGCTGCCCGAGTGTATCGGTCCCGCAATCCCATGAACACGGTGAAGGCCGCTTACCAGGCGCTTATGAGCCAGCGTAATCCCGAGGATATCGCCCGGGCCAGGGGCAAGAAGTTGGTGGACGTACGGAAGGTCTACTACGCCGGGGCTGTGTAGTGCACCGACATTTCTGAAGCCTCGTCTTTCGGACTACTTTATGGTGGGAACTGTATAGTACGGGGAATTGGGTTTTTTTGTATCGGTACTTGAGTCTTATCATATAGAGCATTTCTCTTGTCTTTTATTAAGCTACGCATTGTGCAAAAATACTTCTGTAATCTCTCCAAATTTCATCAAACTCGTGTTCTCATACCCATCCACCTCAACACCAGAAACTCCTCAATGCGCAAAACCAGTGCCAAACGCCCTTTGGGTATCAAGACACGAGGAAACGACACGCAGCATAATTCACCAGAGAATTTTATCCCGTAAATGCGAGCGGGCCCAAGAGTCCTCTCAAACAGCAGTCAGTCCGCGGAATCCAAGCTCATTTTGGGGAATGGCCCATCATTCCTGATCCCCAGCAGTTCCTTCTTCTCCATTGTATATTTGCTGCTGCAACACGATACTATAGACGCTTGCTTTAAGCAGCGTGCAGACGGTCGCGGTCTTGCGCTCCAGCAAGCGTAGAGAGTCGAGCATTTCGGCGGCGGGAAGCGAGGAAAGGTGTGCAAGGGCGTCGGAGAGCTGCGCGTGCTCACTGTCAGCGGGTTCTCCCACTTTTTTTCTCCGTCTATTTCTCGGGGAAGGAAAAACAAAGGCAGTCCCCATTTACCTCGTTCACGTTCTCCAGCAATTTCGCGTATTCGTCCAATACTTCTTGTTCCAAGGGCGTGAGCAGGTAATTTTGGCGGAGGAGGGGATTGCTTGCGTCGGTTGGGCTTGGATCATCGAGAGGAGAGGAAGTCGGTGACATTGCTGTTTCTGGGGGCTATTTTTTTCCCCTTGCTTATATTGCTGCCTTTAGTCTGGTTGGACGAGTTTTCGTGAAGTTCAGAGAAGTTCAGTGTTACATGTCCAATGACACTCTTGAATGTTTGGTTTGGGGTTGGTTGAACGTTGTACAGTATTGTCATTTCACTCATTCAGCCCCCCTTCTCAATTCGGAGGTCTCTCGGAAACCCGGATATGACGGAGGACTTTGCCAGAAGGGGAGCCTGTTCACGGTTGCAATGATAATTCGTATTTTGCAAGCTGAGACAAAATAAGAACCAATCTTCAAATAAAAGACAGCAAATTCCTGCATACCGTCCAGAACAGGAAGAACGCAAACGGCAAAGGCAACTACATGGAGTGTCGTACTGTATCACTCCAGCCCTTCAACTGGAAAGAGACAAGCAATCACGCATCGCAGAACTTTGATACGAGGTTTGTGTTGGATAAGACGCACATACAAATGTAGCTAACCCAAATAATATACACTTCAAAGATGATGTATATATTACCCTGCGCGGAGGCAGAGAAAAAGCACCAGTGATGTAGGGTGAAGGACACAGAAGAGTACGAGTCACTTGGACAGGCGGAGAAGTCGAGGTCGTGAATCCATCATCGAGAGAATGGGAATGGCGATGAGTTGTCAGACTATCGACGCCAACAGAGATGGAGAAGTGCCATGTGCAGGAATGAACGGCTGCCAGCAAATTCAGAAAACGAGCACCAACATGCAAAATCATAGCCAAATACAACGTCCGACGAGGCAATCAGTACAAAAACTAAAACAAGAAAAAAAAATGCGCACCATGAGGTCGCAAAGACCATGACGAGCATGAACGGAACAGGCCCATACGCCAAACTCCCACAATGATCTTCAACTGGGCATAATTATTATCCGTCGTCAATGACAGCAAGAAAGAGTTCACTGTCCAATTCTTTCATCTAGAAATCCAAGGGTCGAACACGGTGTGATCACCTGGAAACCGTGGTGTAACGACGTCGAAGGCGCGGTACGATCGTTAGACTCTACCTAATCTCATCGGGTAAGACTGAATCATCGATCAAAGCCGAATGGTCATCTCCATCGTGGTGCAGTGTCACGCTGTTAAAGTCTTCGAACGGATCCGGAACTTGTTCACCTGGTGTCGCGAGTCCCGAGTCCATTGGTACTCCCTTCAGTTTACTAGACTTGGTGCCAGTGATATCGACGCTTGCACTCTCTTTAACATTACGGAAGTTGACAGTGTCGATAGCACGCCCTTGGTGAGGGATCATTGGCGGTTTCATATGCCGGATTAGCGCCCACTGCGTCGTTCTAAAGAAGGGGTGGGCCTTGACGTCAGAAGCCCCAGCACGCGCCCCCAGTCGTCGAGTTTCATCTTTGATAAGAAGCTTGCGAATCAACGATTTGCAGACGCTGCGCAGATGTTAGCATCAGGTGATGTTCGAGTTGGGGCATGGAAGACAAGAATGGACGTACTTCGATATCTGCTGAGCACCTGGATGGTCAGGGAAGGTGACCTCATCTCTCAGGATATTCGCGAATGTCGCGTTCCGATTCTTTCCCTTGAACGGCGTGGTTCCATAAAGCATCTCGTATATCAAAATCCCAAGAGTCCACCAATCTACTGCGCTCGTGTGCCCGTTGCCTTGGATGACTTCAGGCGCGATATACTCCTCCGTCCCAACAAATGAATTGGTTCGAAAATCGGCTATACATGACTTTGTATCGATAGCTGGCAGAGAGTTTGTAGACGTGCCATTGCGTCCGAGGATCATGGTAGGTGCACCGCCTGGTCCCGATTGCTTGGAGAGATCAAAATCGGACAACATGATGTGGCCCGACTGATGTAACAGGATATCTAGTGCCAATCAGAACTCAGTCATCGTGGAATTGGTGCAAAAATAAAAAAAAAATAAAAAATAAAAAAAACTCACTCTCTGGTTTAAGGTCGCGGTATATGAATCCCATCAAATGCAAATACTCCAGTGCAGCAGTCACCTCTGCCGCATAGAAGCGTGCATCGTCCTCAGAAATGCATTTTCCGGGTCGAGTTTGAAGTGCTGACGGATAGTCAGAGATCTTTGTCCATCATACAGGCCCTCAAACCGGCCTTTGGCAGCCACTCACCTCTAAAGAATTCACCACCACTACAATATTCCATACAGAGATATAGATGTTCTTCTGACTGGAACGAATGATACAGGGTAACAATGAATGGGTGATTGCTCGTGGCCAAGATTTCTTGTTCTGCTAATGCACGCTTGATCTTGTTTCGTTTGATCATCTCCTGCTTGCTCAGAACTGGGAAATTGTCAGCATCAGATCATAACAGCATCAGTGAACATGATAGAAAACAATGCCAACCTTTCATAGCATAAAGCCTGTTTGACTTCTTCTCGCGTACGAGATATACCTTGCCCACGTCCCCCTTCCCGATTAACTTGATCTTGTCAAAGCTACTTGGCCCAACCTCGACATTTCGCACCTTTATTGAGTTCGAGCTATATGTCCGTCTGAAACCGGCTCCTGTGCGAACTTGACCCGGAACAGGGAGCTTTCCAGTCTGATCAGGTTTCGGTACGGCGAGAGACTGAGGATCGGACTTGGCATTGGAGGAGTCGCTTTCCTTGTCTGTCGTCGTCCCATTTTCATCTTGTTGTGCAGACTTGGGTCGCCCATCTGACTTATCTTTCGAGAAGAGACCTTGTGCGTTGGGAGCAGACGCGACCCTCCGGAGTTTTCTGGCCAATTCTTCTTTTCCCGAGGCGGCTGCTTGCTCTGATGGGGGAACGCCGTCAATCTGCAATTCGGGTGTGTCAGGAGGGGAATTTGCTGGACTATCATCATTGCGATGTCTGAGGGCAGGGTATCCTTGATGAGCGAAATAGGGATTCGCGGTAGCTGTGGGTGAGACGCCGTCATCAAGGGGATTCCCTTCACTGGCAACAGTGGTGGATCTGTTTCTGGTGATCGTGGGCAGAAATCGTGACTGCCGCAAAGAGGATTTGTTCTCTGGCTTCACTGATGCGGAGTTGGCATTTTTGGACGTATTTTGGCTATTCTGGTTGGCATTGCCGGAATTGTTCCCTCCACTGGTGTTGTGATTCGAGGAACTGTTGATTCGGAAAAGGTTCTTAAGTCTGGTCTGGAAATGGGACGGCTCGCCAGAGCTTTTCTTCGAGGACAGAGACAGGTTTGGAAAATTGCGTTTTTCAGGGTTGACGCCAGAGGAACCGGACGAGCCAAAGAGCTGCGTCATGGCGGAGAGGAAGGGCCAACGGTACCGAGAACGCGACGATATAAGCGGTAACCGCGTCCGTCAGCGGTTTGTCGAAAGCTGCCGCCGAAGTGAAAGGGAAAAGGAAACGAGAGTATGACAGAGCTCGACGGAAATGATGGCTGGCGACGCTGGGGAGGGAGGTGTGGGGATGGAGGCAAGGGATTCGGGGTGCGACCAACAGCGAAGGGGGAGGAGAAGAGGCCGACGGTGGCGGTTTACCGTTGGCGATTAGGAGTAATAAACACCAAAATAGTCATTCAGAGGTTGCTATAACGAACTGCAATCACCACCAATCGACCGGCAGTGTGCAAACAAGCTGGGAACGAAGGAGTCGTCTTGGGATTATGGCGGTGTCGTTGTCTGGACTCTGGGAGGGTTTGGGATTCTTGAACGTTTGTTGGAGAGATTTATTTAGGTTGCATCAGTGGCCAGAACTCTATCTCCTGGTCCCGGCCGGAACGTGGAAGTGACATGCACTCACCCTGCAAACCACGCAAATCTATATAGTGAACAAGGTACCACTTGCGTACTCTGAAAAAATGAATACATCTATTATCATAAAGACGGCCAAACTGACTGATTGCTGTGACATGATGACCTGATCATAGTGCATCAATAGTCTAAGTCCCAAATGCTTTCTTAGGAGTACGTATGCAGCGCAGTCCCACAGATCAGCTGAGTCCAACGGGATGAGATGTTGGTTGCACAGAACAAGAGACTCCATTGTACCCTGTACACCGTAGAATGCCAACTTATAGTACCACGTAGCAGCGCATACTGGTATGTATGTATAACAACACTGATCTATCGAACGTCACAACATCTCGATATATGGTACCAAAAAAAAAAGGCGCAGAGAGAGCGGCAGATTTATTGTCATAACTGGTTTGGTCGGTTCTGAGATTCTGCTGAGGCACCACTTGCCTCTAGCTCCAGCTGGCGCCGTTCATCAGGAGTCAGTTCACTCTTCGCCGGGTTTACCCTGACAAAGAAAACCATAAGCAACAGCGAAACCCCAGCGCAAGCAACCTGAAACCAAAAGACAACGCGATAACTTTGTAACCGACCCATGTGGACCGTCGACACCTGTGCAAGGTCCGCGAAACCAAGCAAAAAGGCAATACTCAGGTGCAATATGGAGTTGATGATCGCTCCCGCCAGACCCTGGCGACTCGTTGGCTGATTGGTGGTAATGAAGATGTTGGTGATGTTGAACGTGAGGTCTATGCCCATCGTGGCTCCGATCATGGCAGGGAACGCAAACGCCCAGTAGGAGGCTCCCTCGGGCATGAGGGCGAACAACAATGGCGTGGCAATCCAGCCCAACCCGGATATGGCGAGAAGGACAGTCCCCGAGACAAGATGGAGGAAGATCCCGGCCAGGATGGGAAACACGAATCCACCAACAACCATGGGAAGGCACCACACAACCACCTGTATTGGTGATGCACCCATTATGTGAACCATACTGCAAACTGTTAGCACTGGAAACAAACAGGCAAAAAAAAAGCCATAGGGCAATGAACAAGGGCAGATCCACATACTATAACGTCCCGTATAGCATATACACTCCCAGGCATCCATAAAAGAAAAACAGTGACAGAACCATTGCCTTCATGTATGGGACATTGAAGACGTCAAATGGCAGCAATGGGGACTCAGCTACCCATCCCTCCACGTATATTGCGGCTCCGATGCATATACTTCCAAGGATCAAGCACACGATGATATAGGGAGTTGCCCAACCGTTGGGCGCATGTGCGCTATCCGTGATAGCATAGACCGTCAAGATAAGCCCCGGCAAGATCAAAAAAGTGCCCCAATAGTCCATCTTCACGCCCTGCTTCTGCCTCTGCGCCGTATCCGACGGGATAAAGAAATATGACGAAGCCGTGGTGACAGCTGTGAGAATAGCACCAATCCAGAAGTACCACTGCCACGTGATATACTCTGCGGCAATTCCTGAGACGAAAATCCCAATAAAGAACCCAATCACAGCACACGTGCCGTAGATACTGAAAACCATATTCTTCCGGGGTCCTGGCCGATACGTGTTGGCCAGCAGCATCATGCCGGATGGGAGAAAGGCCGCTGGCCCCAAGCCTTGGAGAGCACGGCAGAAGATCAGCATCAGCCTGTTCTGAGAGAACCCAGACACAATTGACCAAAGGAGCAGCCATGCCATGCCGCCTACATAAACGGGAAACCCGCCAATCATGTCGCCCAGGCGCCCAAAAAACAGCAGCGTGGAAGCCACAACAAGAGAAAAGGCACTGGCGGGCCAGACAGCGGACGCATCTGGAATGTCGAACTCCGCAACCAAGGTGGGAACAATGACGTTGAACCCAGAGATAAAGTATTCCTAACAAAGGATCCATCAGTAAACGGTTGAGGGAGATAGAACGGTTTGAAGGAGAAGTTCGGGCTCGACGCACCGCCAGAACCTGCGACATCACCACTGAGAAACAGAATGCCATCTCACACCACACATTGGGCAAGCAGGCTGGCCTCTGTCTCCCTAGCCTCTCCAACTCAGCCTCGGAAAACAGTGCGACAATGCGGCCATTTTCAGCAGCACTGTCGGAATTTCCCTGACATTGCTCACCGCATTCCCGAGACTCCTCGTCACACGCTGACGATGATGTCTTTTGTCGCTTCTCGCTCAACAAGGAAGACAGCCTATGCCAGGGCGCCTTGGGATTCGGTAATTTAACCTCGCCACAGTCTGGGGACGCGGAGGGTAGCATAGTGTCTCCTCCCTCTCGACTTGGAATAGAGGACACTGAGCACAACACCAGCGATATGGAAAAAAACGTGATCAAGAAATAGAAGTGACGGAGAAGAGTAAGAAACCAGGCTTTATGACCAGTCCATCACCCTCCTGGAGCAAGGGGGGGAGCTGAAGAAAAACTGGCTCACTCAGGATCTCCCGAAATGTCGAGAGCAAATGCCGAGTGCATAGTACCACTAGTAAAGAACGGTAGATTTAAAAAACGTGAAGTCTAACCAAAGGTACGGCGATAGGTAAAGAAATTTAAACATGACAGAACGTGCTGTCCGCATGTTAGTAGTATTAAATAGTGGTAAATGACCAATATCATATTTCCTCTCCAGTCCGAGTCGGACGCACTGTGTAAACTTGAACAAAGACCTGCTGGCGCTGTCTAGCTTAGTCATGTAGCGGAAAACCAGAGCTGATTTCAAAGCAGACCCGACGGCGGAGACTCTTGGCGCTTGTGGAGATGCGTTTGACCTTCCCGATATGGGGATGCCCAGTCTGGCCGTGACAAACACGCACGCTTTGAACACTACGAGTGAGTTATCTACGCAGCCCTCCGTGGAGGTAATGCGTGGATCATAACTCCTAGTGAACGGCCTTCATCACAAGCAATAATGGATACATCCCGAGGGAGTTGAGTAGTATGTAGTACTAGTAACTTACTACTACTACTGTGCAACTTTAATCCAGAGGAGGCAAGATTGCATGCCTGACATCGATTCCGAGTCGTAAGGGACGATCGGTAAACACATTGAAACGAAGTTGTTTGTCCTAGGTGCAGATTTCACTATTTAATAGTTT
Organism: Malbranchea cinnamomea; assembly: GCA_900128795.2. Taxonomy (NCBI): domain Eukaryota; kingdom Fungi; phylum Ascomycota; class Eurotiomycetes; order Onygenales; family Malbrancheaceae; genus Malbranchea; species Malbranchea cinnamomea. The sequence continues at coordinate 11,288 of FQSS02000559.1, read as the reverse complement.
GATACCACAGCCCACATTCAGTGCCTGGAAAGTTGGTGCTCGAAATGGTAGTACTATCTAGATGAAGTCCGTTTCGGATCTGCTTCCGGAAATCAGACTTTTTCTCTTGGGAACTGCTGGGGCTGCCCTCTCTCTGCCGCAAGACTACTAATGAGCTTGTACCCAACAAGGTGAATTTTTAATTCATCGAGTCATGTCGGGGCAACTATTACCCCCTTTAATTTACAGAAGTCCGGATCGAGAGCAGGAAAATGAGAGCAGTGACAGAAAACAACTTAAGGTCCGCATACATCTGGAATCATCCCCAAAGAGCAGCACAAACTACGCTGGTATACAAAAGATGAAGGGCCCAAAAAAAAATGAAAGAGAAGAATGCAGACGAAAAGAGATCTCAATCTTATCAAACGAACGCCCTGGACCTCAACTACCTCATTTTCGGACAGAAGAACCCGCAGCCACCCTCGTTTACCTCCCACGGCTCAAGCTTATACAGATTGGGTACAAACCGCCAGCGACACGCAATGGCAATATCCATGTCAAACTCGGGAAGCTTGTCTCTCAGATCCTGGACCCACCGTTCATGGAGCATGCTATCCCCCCAATCCTCTCTCTTGAAGTGATGGTACTGCATCAGGTAGTGCACTAAGAGTCTCCTCATGCCGCAGTGATGCCGCGTGTTCTCGTACACGTACTTGACCGTTCTGAGAGGTGGGTATTTTGCCCGTCCGTCAGATTTTCCCAGCACTCGTCCCAGCTCCATGATGGTCGCGATGACTTGGTGCTTGAGGTTGGGCATCCGGAGTTGTTCTGAGAACACGAAAAGCTCGGCGAGTTCTTGAAAGCGGTCGTCGAATTTGACCCTTCGATTTCCGGGTGAGAGGATAATTGTCCCCGTGCAGATCCAGTGGGCAACGCGCTTGACAGTTGAAGCAGCCGGTGATAATTTCATCAGGGACCTCGCCCTAGTGGAAGACACTGTCCCGTCTGGTGTCTGCTCCACCAGGGACATCAAGGCGGGCTCCTCACGTCTAAATACCTGATTTAGCAACAGTTTTGCACTCCTCGACTAGGCAAAAGGAGGAAGGCGTGATTCAGCTTACAGGATCCTCTTAATCTCATCCCCCAAAACGTCCCCTGCATCTCTCTCTGCCGTTCGCTTCCCTGATCGGAGCAGCATGATTCTTGGAGATGAATTTCCGATAACTCCGTCCACAAGAATAAACAGGCAGAGGTGATATTTTAACGGATATGTTCGGTTAGACCCTTGTCCTTGTTCAGCAGCTTGAAATGGTTTTTACGTGCCTTCCACACCGATGCGGACTCTGAAGACCGGCGGCAGGCATGTCTGCTTGAAGTCACTCATGGCGACAGCCACGCTTTTGATATGTGCAGTTTTCGAGCACGGTACGATCTTGGTTCAGAGAATTAAGGGACCAGTTCCTGTGTGGCCCAAGGTCACCCTATCCCATTTTGGAGTCACCTACGTAAACAACTTCTCGATCATTATTTTAGGACGGAGGAGCTGACTTGGTTAGAGAAAAGTACTAGGCTTCGATATATGGATGCCTGATATCACCTAGACCAACCTCCCTTCCACAGGGTACAACATCATATTGTTTACCAGATAGAAATAACCTCCCAAGCTTCGCCATACCCGCATCTCTACATTTTAACCTTCGTCCCTTCACTCTCAATGTGAGATAACAGCGGCACTTCCTAAACCAAGTCGACAGCACAGTACTAGTAGTTATATCGCACAGCTTAAGTCATTTTAGAGGCCTGTTTTTGTCAAACCCACCATGGGAACTATGGAAAGTTCACGAAACAGCGTCATCATGCAGAACAAAGGGCATACTTCCGGATGTTCAGCTTCCAGAAAACGAAAAGATTCCTGCACCGTAACAATTGTATTTAGTTCACCTGCAGGTCCAACTTTGATGCGATCTCGGGTCCACCACGACATCGCATCTCACCACCTCATACTGGCCCGCCTCAATGGAACCGCAGTTTTGTCCTCGCGTTGATTGGAGCCAGCCTCATACGCCTATTCGTTTGACTGTCAGGACCAGCCACGACTCCCTTGTATTGTTCCACCTCAGGTCTGCAGGATGTCTCCCTTGATTGTGACCAGTCAGAGGGTAGATGGAGGTTTGTAACAAACATTCCAACACAGACGCTTCCAAGGGGAATCTTTTTTGCAACCCAGCTCTCAAGCACCTGAGTCATCATCCAACTGAGTGTATGAACGGAGCTAGTATTCTGATAAATAGGAAAAAGGGTAGGCAGACAAACACATATCTAGGCAAATGCAAATGCACATCTTCCTTGAATCTCTCTGCTATCCTATAGAGAACTACATAGCGCCTTTTTTTTCATGAGCCTCTCCTGCATGTTGTATTTGCTATCTTCATAGCACATGGCCAATGGGATGGCTTTTGAAGTTTGATGCTCTAGAAGGTCACTGCCCAACCTACTTAAGAGCAGGAGTGGGACTCTTGAAGTGTGTTTGTTTGGAAAACATAACATAAATGCTTCACTAATATCCTGCCCTTTGTTCCCTCTTTGAACCTTCGCCCCTTTGTTGATTTTACATGCCATACATACTAGTAAGCTATGCGGTACTTAAAACAATGTCAAAAACAACAGAAAGGTGGAAAGGTAGAAAGGAAAGAAGAGGAACACGAGACCAATTGGGATTTTCCTGGCCATGACCCAAGATATTCGCCAAAGTCTTAGGAAGCACCACAATCGGAGATAAACGATCTAATCGTGAGCGTGGTCTCCGTTTGTCGTCCAAGGGGGCACCCTCTCTTAGCCAAAAGGTCGATAGTCGTCGCTGCTTTCGCTACGATGTTTTCGAATCATTTCCTTGTCTTCCTCACGGAGTAGCTGAAAAAATGCCCGAACATCCATCGCGTTATGCTCTTTCCGTGAGGCCTTACGATACCATTGGCTGACCCACCCCGTGAATCCTCCACTATGTGTGGTGCTGACGTCCTTGTCGTTGGCTTTTCCCGTTCCATCAGTCTGATTGTACTTGTTAACTTCTCCAGAACCATCAAAATTTGGCGGCAAAACATGAACGTTGACCCTTTGCGCTTCAGTAGTTCCTGCATCTTGTTCGCTGCGCGTTGATCCCTTGTTTCTCCAAGGCGGAAAGGAAAATGCGTTGAACACTGATCCTCGTCTCGCTGTCAATGCTTCATTGCTTTGGGTTGATGCCTCAAGAGTTTCGCGAGCTTTTCCTCTGCCTCCTTCTGGTTTATCCTCTCCACCGTGACTAGGCAGAGTTGCACTTTGTCCGACCTCACCAATGGGATTGATGTTTTCGTTCTGGGACATTCTGTTTCTAGAGCTCGCTCTGTTTTGAACTTCCAGATCAGTTCTGATGAGCTACCTTCAGTTGCAAGACACTGATGCGCCTAGAGGTCTCACCTCTGAGATTCTTTGCTATAATTCCGTCTATGCAAGGCGTCCAATCTCAACTGAGTAAGAGTTTGACTCTGAGCGTGCTCCTGTGGAGCTGACCCTTCTCTGGTCAATAGTCAAAATACAATGTTGCCATACACGTAAATATATAACCTTTGCTCTAAACATTGCACGCACCTCTCATCTGTTGTAGAAAATCGATCAAAAATAGATTGATTGTGAGATGTCGCCAGGTTTGAATCATCAGCATTGTTTGGAGGCTCGACCATTTGGGTGGTGTTGGCCGTATCTCCTTGCTTCTGTCTCTGCAGCTCGCGGTGGAGGTGCTGGATAGTTTTCTCACGTCTTGGAAGGGGTGCGCCCATTTGCGCAATAACGAAAGCAAGCTCTTTTAGGTAAGGACTGACTGATTCCCCACGTTGCGCAGCCTCTTCGATCTTGCGGTAAACGTTGCTGATTTCCAATGGAGTGGGATCACTGGTACCTTCCAAGCTAACCTCACCCCTTTCAACTGCGCTTGTAGTGTTTGGCATTTCAGCCGTGGTCACGGCGTTGCTGAAACCACCATAACTACTGCATGCTGTCGCATTGGGAAACCATCCCCACATGCTCATTGATGAAGGCTGGTAATTGCTACCATATTCTGCTGCATAGCTTTCAAGTCCACTTTCGGTATTAGGCGCATCTGCATTCCCAAACTGTGAGCCAACTGTTTGCCCTTGAAACAACTGTCCCGGTGGTGTGATCTGTTGAAAATTCACCACTGGTGGAAACGCTGCGGCCAAAACGGGAGCGGTCAGGACAGGAGTTGGAACGAATGGAGGCGGCTGAACACTGCCAAACACTGTAGAATACTGGGGACCCTGAACCTGTTCAATTGTTGGACAGACTCCCACTTCCTGGGATTTCTGTGACTGAGAGATGGATTCGAGATGCTCCTTGAGCACTCTGGCAGCATCAAGTTTTCGGACCAAATCAATCCTTTGATCGACCAGGGCTTTCTTTGTCAACGGATCAATGTCCCAGGCATGAATTGCCATGTACCTGTCTAAATTGGATAGCTGAGAAGAAATATTGTCGAATTCTTCAGTTGCCTCTTCCAAAGTTTTGCGGCAGACTAGGTTTGGTTGAATCCCAGTCGTGGAGAGACAGGGACTCATAAAGTTCGTCCACTGTGATGGTGCTGCATTATTGAACGGGTATGTTTGAACAGGTGCAGGCGCAACCACAGGATGAGTTAGATAAAATCCCGTTGCATTGCCCAAGTTAGAAACGAATTCAGTCTGCACCGGGGCCACTACTTGCTCAGGCATGTATTGCGGGATCGACACCTGCGGATAATATTGCGGAACAACAGAGGCCGGCGGAGCATCTCCCCCTGCAACATTGGAGTAGGATGGAGTGAATGGGCAGGCCTCTGCGGATAACTGTGGTTGATTTGTCCGACTTGAGACGGCTGCTGGCTGCTTCCCAGGCTGGCTGGGACCGTCTAAACGCGTGGTAGCTGGGCTCGAGGGCTTCGTATCCTGAGCTGTTGGCACCTCAGAAGAGCCTGACGTACTCGATTCCTGTGCCCTTCTAGAACTGGCACTACCTGATGTTTGTTTTGCTGTCCTATCAAACCACGGGCTTCCGGCTTTTTGTGCACCGCCATTTCGGACGGTAACACCCTCCTGAGGTGGACGCCCTGGCAATTCATTGGCACTAGTAGGCCGCTCAACTTTCCGATTATTTGCCTGATTGGCTTGTGGATTTGTTGATAGTTTGAATTTTGGAGCTGGAATATGCCTTGGTTCCATTGGAACAATGCGACCTCCTGCAGTGACTCTGTGGTGTCTTGGGGAGGAATACTCCTTGAGAAACCTCCTGAACCCTTCATTCGTCTGCGCAAGGTTACCTTCCGGAGCATGCTTGGGCTGACGAATCGGGTATTGTACATTTGCTCGGTGACCTTGGTACTCATTTTCGGTTATATTTGAAGCCGTGGACGAAAACCTACGACGATTCATAACTCTTCCGCTAGGAACTGGACTACCCGAGCTAGGATCGACACAGCTTCCTTGTCAGAGGCGTGTAAAGTCAGCTATGCACTTTTTCAAAGAAGCAATTATCATCCTACCTTCCCTCCCAAACCGAACCCTACGTTTATGCTGTGGGTTGATGGCTCCGAGCTGGCGTCCAATACTCAAAAGAGTATTGATGTCATATCTCTGACCTCTGATCACACTTGGCAATTTAATGTCTCCTGGTTCTGGATGGTTATTCGACGCGTTTACCAAAGTAGTGTTTGACTCCTGGGAGTCTTCGCTTCCTGGTATTTCTGTCACAGCAAGTAGAAGAGGTTTCATTGCTTCTTTGGATGAGCCTGGCCTCACAGGTCAACCACGTCTCTTGTCGCCCAGACGTTGGAGAACTACTTGCCTGAACGGCGACTTCCTTTCGAGTTACGCCCCATGACTCTGTTTGCTTTGATGTTTGAGGAGTTAATGGTCACTAGAGCCACTGTTGTGGTTAACTCACTGATCCTCTCCTAGGCCCATTTGTTGTGGCATTCGCAGTATGTGCAGAGACAAAGCGATTGGGGCAAGAAACGAGGCAACTTACAGAGAAACGTTCAAGGTATTTTGCATAGGAATTGAGGTTGTGCGCGATAATGAGGATTTTTGATGGTGCTGGAAGGAGGAGAGTCGTGGTATGTTGGAAAGAGATGGAAGGGTGTCTTAAAAGTCGAATGTGGTAACTCTCAGGTCGGTCTTTCTAGACATGACAGAAAAAGTCATTGAAGAAAATTTTGGGGAAATTGCCATCGGGCGTGCTATGCTCGGGACGAAAAGAACGACGTCAGGACTTGCCCTTCCGAGTGCGGTAAAGAGAAAAATGCACTTGTGTGAAGGGGCTGAGCAGACTCAGGTAGAGACGCGAGTTAGTCACCCAAGGCGCAGCATTCAATGTTCGAATGTTATTGTATATTTCCTATTTCGGCAAAGGGTATTTCCTCTGTGATTGCACGTCACTTGGTATATAAAAAATCCATTAGGCCGGGCAAACAAAACAGGGACCAAATTCAGACTGACATTGTTTGCGACCCATTTTATCAGGAAACCAGATTGGTAGTAGTAGCATTCTACAATTCCATGGGCCGCCCCCACTGGGCATATTGTACAGTTGTCGAAGCGAGAAGCCAACAACAGCTTTTAAATCAGAACTTAGGAACCATTGTCGTAGTCAAATGCCACATCATACCCCTCGAGGCATGATTTCTGTGTCAAAAATAAAATAGAAAAAAAATGCAGAAAAATGTAGGTAACGATGAGCAACGCACATGTTTAGACTGACGCAATTATCGACATAGGAAGATTCTGTCAAAGGCTCCAGGTCAAACAACTTCGTGAGGTTTGACGGGCTGAATTCTGAAATGAATAAGGGAGTCTGCATCGTTTTCCCGAGTGGGGTTGGCTAGATATGCCACAGGAGAGTCGTAGCTACTGTGAGACTTAACTCGGGTGGAAAGCTCCATGCTCTCAGCTTGGTCATTGCAAACGGTCGAGCTCTGTGCACTGGGGCTTGCTGGCCACCCAACCTGTGAGTTTGAATAGGCCGAGCCAGGATCTTTTCGCTTTCTCCTAAATCCGGAGCACACGCAATTCACGATACTCCTAAAACCACAGCAGGAAATAAGGACGAGTATCAACAACAGAGCGATAAAACCCACTATGAAACCGATAACTCCAGCCACGATAGGCCTCATTCCTCTTCGCGCATTAAGCGTGCGATTGTGAGAATCCGCTCCGCTTGTGTAAGCGGAGCAGAAGATACTGGTGCTAGAACACGCTCGACACCAGGCATAAGGCCCCATCATCATGTCTATCAGCCTGTCCAGGAACTCTCTGTATGGCATGGCGGTATGATTGGGCCCAAGGCCGAACATCGGATAGGGTATAATATCTGTAGAGAGGTCCCAAGGGTCCGTTCCGTTACGGAGAAGGAAGCGGACCATCAGGTCTCTCTTGCTTGTGGGATAAGAAGCTAGAGGGTTAAGCTCCCAGCTGAATAATTCGATGATTAGGGAAGCGCCATGGTTTGGCCGGCTGTAGAAATTTGGCTGGCGAGGAGAAGGCAGTCCGAGAAGAGAGTGGAACGCTACCATCGGCTCCACGCTGCCAAAACCTAACGACAGCTTGTTCCGTGCTCCCCGCGTACGGATATTTCTGTCTAATGCCTGGACAATGTAGTAGGCTAGAGTCTTGCCAGCAATGCCCTTGATGTTCTCATTCTCAGCCTTGCTTTCAAGTACCGTTTCGTTGCTATTCGCGGCAAACACCAATCGATCGGCAAGATAATGTACACGATCTAGGTCCTCTGGGGAGATGAGTCTGCGTGCAGTGGAGTTGTGGATGTATTGATAGTCCAGATAGTCGGAGATGTGGTGAGCATTGTAATAATTGACGGTCTCATTGGTGAAGACACCGTGCAGTACACGGTCGTAGAGGTCGGCGTAGAACGGAGCAGTCTCAGCCACCACTTGACGAGCATCCGTGCTTCCCAGGTACTGCGATTGCAACTCTGCATGGCTAGGGCAATATGAATGGCCAGCCACTTGGATTGATACAGGATCCTCGGGCCCAGCCGTGACGATACTCGAATATTGATACCCACGCAGTGGATAGTCCATAAGAGTCCCGTTCACGATTCTATAATCGTCGAGATATATCCTGTCGTCAGACAACTCCTCTAGTGGCGGATAGAGCCCCTGCATGAATGCCTGGGCCGAGGCCGAAACAAATTGTTCGGTCGTCGAGAGAATTTCGATTTCATCGTTGACTAGAGAGTATTCCGATATGCCACTGATTTGCCTAGTGGAGTCTGTAGCATTCACAGTGCTGGGGCTCACGTAGAGGCTTCGAACAGCATAACCTGCGCCAAAAAGCTGATAAGCTCCCAATGGTGTCAGGGTTCCTGATCCCAATGAGGACAAAGGCGTTCTGTCTCCATGGAGAGTGTACATAAAGACTCCCCAAACTTTCTCCTGGGGAGCATCTTGCGCATACGACAGATGGAGCACAGCCAACAAGGAAATGAGTGACTGTAAATGGAGCAGCATTGTATGGAGGGTAAGACCGACTCTCCTAAGCGCTGTCAACAGGATGCTCTTTCGAAAAGAATCAGCGTAGTATCCATGATCTATTGATGGAGGTGAGAGTCACTTGAATAATAAAAGCGAGCATGGAGGTCGTTAGAACCAGGAATGGTGACCAGAGTCTGGTTCGAGACCAGGGCCGGGAGGAGCTGACCGCATCCTGTCGTCAATCGATGGCCAGACTGCGACTATGTCGTAACCCTATGTCCCGGCAAGGATGGGACAGCGTCCTGGAGCGCCATGGGAGAGTTCGGTACAGCCTGTAGGAGAAGTAAAGAGGTCCTCTGAGGCTTCAATCTTCCTCATATAAGCTTCAAGTCAAGCTCTTTTCCAAAATGGTTCAATGAATTGACGTACATACTATGGCACTTTTTGGGTACCCACGGAGGGAACCGGATAATTAAGCTCATGTGCATAGTCATAGTATTGATGGTTGAAATGTGCAGATTGTTAGAAAGTTCCTGTCCCAAGATTAGGTGGCCTGCAACGGATAATAGTAACCAGCACATTGTCGACTGAATGATTTGTTTTTAAAAAAAGTTCAACCTCTGCGAAACGGACCAAGGTTGAATGAACGAAATCGTCTTCCGATGCGAAGAACACTGACTGGGGATTCGGGAATGGCCCCGAGGTCTCCCATTGGACTGACAGCTCCTTTTTATGCCTCGCTGGTTGTTATTGGCTCTCTTTCCTTGCCAAGGAATATCTGCCGTACAGCCAATGACAAGGAAGCGATCCAGCCAAAGCCTCGGTGGTCCAGCAACCACACGACCCAAGTTCCCGCGTCTGACAAATAATAATAATCCAGAAGCAGGGTCGGAGGAACTTACTCAGGTCATCGGATGTACTATGTACCTCTGGGCTCCAAGGCCGAAGCAAAGCTCTCACATCGCGGTCTTCGGGTCCCTGGACACCGCGGAGCATTGGAGTTACGTCCGGATATACGCAAGCTCTGCCAACAAGCTAACCACCCTTGCTCGCATTGAGCAAAAGTAGAACGGTCTATCTGTCGCCGTATCTAGTCGGAGATAACAAAAAAAAAACCCTACCACTACTAATGAATTCCTCTCTTCCGATGGGGTAGAGAATTGCTAGGTCACAAAGACCATGGCTGCTTTCTGTCATTTGAAGCCGCAGTTGTTCCATCGGGTGGGGTTCACCCGCAATCTGATTCTATCAGGCCCAGGTCGCACGCACCTGGAGACATCCTCTTGCGTGACGCACTACTGCTACAACTACTGCTACTTAAACAAGCCAACTTCGTTTCCTCTTTTCTCATCGACACCATCATCTTCTTCCACTTTGCTGCCTCTGAACCATTTGACAGCAATAGCGACTTTTTCTTCATCGTCTGGATTACCCCACATGTCCAACATGTCTTCCACCACCTCCATCCCCACAACCCAAAAGGCAGTTCAGATCTCGAAGACCGGAGGCCCCGAGGTTCTCGAGCTCAGGACAGACATTCCCGTCCCTACGCCAAAGGAGGGAGAGGTCCTGATCAAGAACAATCTCGCCGGTATCAACTATATTGATACTTACTTCCGGACCGGCCTATATCCTTCTCCCAAACCAGAAGTGCTTGGCCGCGAGGGCACCGGTACTGTTGTCGCCGTGGGGCCTGGACCCAACCCCAAGGGCTTCAAAGTCGGCGACAGAGTGGCCTGGCTCAACACTGGCGGGTATGCGGAGTATTCGGTCGCCCCGGCCACCGCGCGCATCGCTAAGATCCCCGATGGCGTCACAGATGAGCAAGTTCTGGCTGCGTTTCTGAGTGGGCTGACCGTTCTTTCGCTTGTCAAGGAGGCCTACCCCGTCCAAAAGGGCGACTGGATCCTGCTCCATGCCGCTGCTGGCGGTGCTGGATACCTCATGACGCAGCTCCTGAAGCGTGCAGGAGCAAAGGTTATTGGCACTGCTGGCGGTCCTGAGAAGGTGGAACTGGTCAAGAGTCTTGGAGCGGATGTCGTGATTGACTACAAGAGCCCCGAGGGTACCAATTGGCTGCAGAAGGTGCTGGAAGTGACTAATGGTGAGGGGGTGGCGGCGGTCTTCGACTCTGTCGGCAAGGATACCTGGGAGAACAGCCTTAATGCTGTCAAGAGGAAGGGGACTGTTGTCTTCTTTGGCAACGCAAGTGGTCCCGTTCCGCCACTTCAGATTCAGTATGTGCTATGTCTTTCACGATCTGCAGTGCTCGTCCCCGACGAAAACGACATATTCTTACAAGCACCTCTAGGCTCCTCGCGAAGAAGAATATCAGGGTCATGCGAACCATGCTATTCGGCTATATTGAAACCCAGGAAGAGTTCGACTATTACACAACCGAACTATTCCGCTTGTTGAAGTCGGGTGAACTCAAGACGCGGATCCACAAAGTCTATCCTTTAGAAGAAGTCGCACAGGCGCATATTGTACGTTCTTACATTTCTTTTTCTTGAAGACTTTATAAGTAGGTATAACTAACTGCCGTGGCGGCCTTCAGGATCTCGAAGGAAGAAAGACTACCGGAAAATTGCTCCTGAAGCTGTGAACAGTGATATCAACCACAGACTTCAAGTAGCCTGGCACGGAAACTGCGTTTTCCCTCCTGGACTGTTTACCGTTTATAGTGTGGATGATGTACCGAGTTTGAGATGCCGCAGTTTTCATGCCAGAGTGGAGGGAAATTTTACCATTAGCCTATATATATTAATAAAATTCGCATACCTGTCAAGTTGAG
>FQSS02000560.1:51399-71934 GCA_900128795.2 Malbranchea cinnamomea | reverse complement strand
GGGTGGATGGAGGGACAGGGTTAGGAGTGTGTACGGCTTGGTGTCGTTTATATATATATATATATTTTATTTTGCTCCAATTGTCAGCTCTTCGATCCTTTTTTTCGCGCTTTAGGGATGGTGGGTGTTCAGATATCATCCCCTTAACCCCCTACTCCAGTACTGCAGGCATGCAAGACTTGCCGGTATCTGCAGATACCATGATGGCCCTTGTTTGTTCCATCTGTTTTGGTTTTTCTTTTCCGCTGCCCCTTACTTGTCCTGCATCTGTTTCTACGGCTGCTAGGTGGTAGCGGGTAGTGCCACGACTACATTCTTCTACCGGGCTCAAGCTGTGTTGTTATGATCATTGAGTGGTAGTAGTAGTATGGTCGACCTCTCTCGTACATGTACGTACATCATCAACGGAGCACATATGGTCAAGTGTGGAAGTATCCTCTTAAAACGGCCTTTCCTTGGAGATCCCAAGCTACCTAGGCAGGCCACTTGCTCATATCCAGTCACAGCGTCTGCAAATGTGCAGTATAGCTGACCATTTTTGAATTAATCCTGGCCCTCCCCATCCATCATCAGTCATAAATACATTGGAAGATAGTGAGGCAAAGAAAAGGTCATAAAAAGACGGACCAAGAAGCTCGTCGTCCGTTCGTCTAGTGGACACTAGCAGTGTAGGCGGGCATACATACGACTGCGCAGCCACATCACTGACTCTCACTGACTTGCACTCCCCAGATCTTCCATCGAGCGTCCTCGATTACCTCCCTGCGCAGCCACAGCCCGGCCGCCGTCATCGTTCGCATACTCATCGAGGCCGTCGTCTCCTCTCCATCAGTCACAGCTTTGCCCTTGATTCCCCTGCTGCTCTCTCTCTCCTGTGCTCTCTCCCTTTCCGCATCCATCCAATCCACCCACGCGAACAGCAGTCTCAGCTGCCACAGTCTATCCCTCACCACCTCATCCCCCACCCCATTCCCAGCCGCAGCAGCGACAAGGTTCCGTACCGTCTTCTCCAGGACCAGACGCGTGTCGACGGCCGTGGTGCGAAGCCATGCCGGCAGTGCCAATCTGCCACCGCCACTCTTGCCGTCGATGGATGTATGGATGAACCGCGGCTGCAGCGTGGCAGCAGATATCACAAGCGTCTTTTCGGCCATGTCGAGGTGCTTGAAGGACGAGAGGTTAAAGATCCAATCGAGGACGGAGCACGCGTGTGAACGAGTTTGTAGTCTACCACCGCGCGGCAGGATGGCCGGGCGTGCTCCAGTCAATACGGTCGTGCGAGAGAAATCCGAAAAGTTGGACGAGGGGAGAATATCTTGCGCGTCGCTGAGTGCCATCAGTGTGGACGAGAAGAAGGAAGATCCAAACGCGTTATTGGCTGTTCGACGGCGGACATAGATCGATTGGTCGCCATTGAGAAACTTGGACCGTAGCTCATCGCTGTTACGAGCAAAATCGAGGGTGAAGTTCCAGTATTCTGTGCTCTGGAGCGTTACGCTGGAGATATCTCTAAGATCTGGTAGGAGACACGGAGCTGTGGCAACCTTTTTCTGTCCTGATTTAAGCGTGATGCAAACAGGCACAGTGACGGGGCGTCGCGTGTCGATGTCGCGGGGAATCAGACATCGTGGTTCAGCTGCCAGGACCCAGAGATGCCGGAATGCCTGCAGGTGGCATTTGTTGTCGAGCACGGTAGTGGGGAAGATTGGATAGAACGCGCATAGCAAGGACGCAACAGCAAGATCGGATGTGCCCAGGGTGTAGGTTCCGCCAGCCAGGAATAGTAACCCGATGGCCATGTGAGCCGCCATATAACTGCCATAAGGCGTCTCCCCATCGATGCGGCCGTGAAGCGACCGGAGACGGCGGAAAACGACAAGGTCTCCTGTTCCAGCCATAACTGCTGCGGCGGATAACGCAACAATGTCCTGGCAGTTTCTGACTGAATTGCGCGTCAATTTGCCATCATAGTTGACCACTGGAAGCCGGCAGATCCGTATGAATTGATCCAGGTACGCAACCAAAAGGTCGCGCGCTTCAGAGGACCCAGACCCAGCGAAACGAAGTCCGACAGCAAAGCACAAACCCGCAACAATATTGAAGAATGACATGTCGTCTGTGCTGAGATGATTGATCGACGTAAGCTTATACCTCCGTCTATAAATCTTCGGAAGATTTTTCCTTAGCCATTCCGGGCTCGCTTCAATCGAATCCCACATGATCAAGTGCTTGGCCAGTGTGCGAAGGAGGAATATGTCAGGACGCACATAATCAAACTGGACGGGGGTGTCAGGGATATCGATCTTCTCGGCAACAGTAATGTCATTCGACTTCATAAAAATGATTGCCAACGCAACCGTCGCTCCAGCAGTGGCTCGATCGAGAATATGAACGTAATCGACGTTCTTGGTTCCAACGGCCAATGCCAGAAGCCGCTCCACGATACGCATGTCTCGAAGGCCTCGCAGATCCTTGCCCTTGGCCAGGTTGATCAGGCCTAACGCGAAACCAGCCGCGAGGCGATACCCTTCATCTCGCAGGGACTCCTGGTTTAACGACGTATCCTCTTCTTCCAGACTCTCGATTTCGGAAAGCATGACCTCACTCATTCGTCGATGCTGCGAGCCACAGTACAGTAAACCGATACCCATGATGCCCGTAGTTTGGGTTAAAGGAGACAAATTCAGCTCTGCAGCACCCGGGGGAAGCATCCTCGTCACATGCACGGACAGAAGTCGGGTAATAAGCGTGTCCATAGTCCCCAAGTACGACGCAGAAAGTCCCAGCAAAAGACCTATCGACGTCATGGTATGCTTGGGAGTCAAGTACTTGAATGCAACCCATTTCGCTAGAGACTTCAGATGCCCGTTCAACCCAAGAGCCAGCAGGAAACCAGCATGCCTGTTGGTCAGCTCTACTGGCTTGTTGTATAATATCCATGACGTATCAATGCCTTTGGCATGCTTGGATATCGTGAGTCCCGCAGCCGCGCCATTATGGAAAAAGGCCCAAGAGACCCGCTCTTCCGTGAATCCTGTCCTATCGGCGCTAATTGTCACATTCGAAGGTTTCATGACGCATTGAAGAGAGAATGAAGGCACTGCAAGCCTCTCCGTCAGCAATGGTACCCGAGCACGAAAACTCGCCATGGCTCGTCCAACCGGGATGGACAAGGTCCGTAATATTACAAGCTGGACTAGCTCCTTTTGCGCTTCGAGAAGATCTGATTCCGACCAGTCTGGTTCAGGATAGCACTCTGCGACAGGAGGTTTCATCTGGTTTAGAAGCCTCATCGCCTCAAAGAAACGCCTGTCTTCGTTAAAGATCAGAGAAGTTGTAGATTGCCTGTCGGCCTCTGGAGGTACAGAAGCTTGGTTCGTATCAAAAACTGCATATCCGAGGCTATGGGTGTCTCGCAGAGCGTCGTGAGATGGCACAAACTGTGGCCAGGATGGTGGAGGGGTGGGGTGCTCGCTTTTGATTGACATATACAAGTCATCGCGGTCAACCAGTTCGAGCAGTGAAGCGGTGCATGAACTCGGAGGATCAATTTGGCAACGGGCGACTGTTTCATGCAATGAAGCGTTAATTCCATCAGGAAGGGCATCAATGACTGCTGGTGTCAGGCCCCAACGCAGTAAAAGTTTGGTCCTCTCTGCTACAGCCCGTTGCTGTCCAAGCTCAGAAATAAAACCTATCAACGCAAGCGTGATCGGTGTGAGATTTAGAGCCTGCTCCCAGAGACGTCCTCGTTGTGATTTTGAGTCAGAAGAAGGTGAGACAATGTCGATGATTGTCAAGAAAGATGCATGTTTCTGTTGCGTTGAGGATTCGACGTAAGC
Organism: Malbranchea cinnamomea; assembly: GCA_900128795.2. Lineage (NCBI taxonomy): Eukaryota > Fungi > Ascomycota > Eurotiomycetes > Onygenales > Malbrancheaceae > Malbranchea > Malbranchea cinnamomea. The sequence goes on along the minus strand of FQSS02000560.1, from coordinate 68,092 downwards.
GAATATTGACGGCGGAGGAAAGGGCTCTGGAGGTACGTCTATTTTCGTTATTCGAGAATCCTCGAACGCCCAGTTATCGATGCTGGACGTTTCAACACTATAATAACTGTCCGCTTTCCACGTCCATGATTCCCAGCCCAGCCATGCTCCAATCTGCGCAAGAACAGGTACCAGGAATCCCGTCCCAGAGTTTGGAACATCGGCAGTCACCGTATTGAGCTTTAGTTCCTCGCGAATCAAGTGGAGGCCGACGAGAATTGTACCGAGTGAGGTCCTTTTGGTATTGTGATCTCGACAAACAGAAGTAGGTAGATAGCCTTCAGTGCCGCTGGCTGCAACTCCTGAAAGGGATGACAGGTATTCCCGTGCGAGCGTCGCACACCGGAGAATATATTTATTCTTTCGCGTACCAGATTGACCCGTGGGCCTGAAAATGTCATTTGCCCGGTCAGCTGCAGGTTCTTGGGCTGTCTGCTCCTGTTCGGATATCCATCCCCATGCGGGATTCGTCATCCACGAAGAAGTCACCCCAGATGAACCGGCTTCCTGGTCGAGCATGGTGTCCCAGTCATCTGTGTTGATTGAGCTTCCACTACTCCATCTCAATAAACCGCCACTCCTCCTCTTCTTCTGGGGAGTTTTCGGTGAGGGGTTATCTTCGATAAATGGGACAGCCATTGAGAACAGCGTCACGACCAGTGCCGTCCATTCTAACTCGTCCTCATCCTCACCCCTGGCTCGTAACCACTTCATGACTTCACACCATGCGAGATGAACGCCGTCACCAGCCCTTTCTGATTGTTTCAGGACGAACCTACATGTCAATAGCGCCCGCTTGACCAAATGGTTTCGGGGCTCTAGCTGCAGCTGTATCCGGTGTCTCCGATTCTCGTCATCGATCACAGTCACTTTGCCATTGTGAGAAGCATGCCCTAGTGCCCGTAGCCGCAGATCTGACGTTGTGATGACTCGTTTTAAACCTGCCTCATGAAAGCGACCTGGTGTTCCTGTAAAAGCTACATTGTACGGCTGACGGATGGACAAACTGGAAGGAAGATCAACCTTGACAACATGACCCCAAGGTGCCTGAATGGTCAACTCTCCCTTACCGTTGGCCGTTGAAGACAACACTAGCATGCGGGCAAGGTCGCCGTCGACTATCCTACAACAGTCCACAACATTTGAAATAGTTCTGACATCTGCAGCGCGTACATAATAACTGCCGAAAACGCCCTTTTTCTCCTTGCGAAGCGTACTTCTCTGGGAGCCAGTATCATTAGATTTCTGGATAGCGAGAAGTGTGACAATCGTGAGAATTTTTGAAACCTTGTTGAGTATGCAGACGGATATAGGTATCGACTCCGGATCATTTGTGGACGTTTCGTAAAGCGAAGCGATCGTAAATACTTCAAATTTCTGGCCTTTGCCAAACGCTGGCAGCCCGCGAGTAGTGGAGAAGCCAGACGTGTGACTGGCGACCTTGCTAAGGATAACCTCCCTTGGGAGACCAGAAACGGTTTCCGCAAGGCCCATGCGCTCAAATCCTTCAAAGTCCCCGGCGCTGTTGAGTCCTTCTAGGAATTTGTCGACCGGGGCATCCAAGAAGCTGATGCTATTGTTGAAAGTGGAACTGTTCCCCCCAGGAAGAGAACTTCTCTGACTGAATCCAAAACTAGCTCTGGTACTGTATCCTCCCAGAGACTCACGAGGGCGTCCTCCTGCCTGGTTCCCCGCAGCAAGATCTGAAAATGTCGATCGTTCGTAGCTCGCAGCCAGATCAGTTCGAGCCAGCAGGGAGCTGACTCTTCTGGAGGTTTTCCAGGTGTCTCCGAATTCCTGGCCTAGCTGCGCGGCAAGATCGTCGGTTTTGTCACCACTATTCTCCGTAATGTTGGTAGGGTTCATTGCTTGAGACAGAGTGGAAGCGTTCCAGGACTGGTTGAGACCTCCAAAGCTCTCTCGAAGGCCAGACGGGCCGCGGTTCACGGGTGTGCTTGTACCGGTTGCCGGGTCATATTGGGAACTTTTCCGTTTAGAGTGCAATCCACTTGATGTTCTTCTTCTCTTGCTCTGTGGTAAAACAGAACTTTTGTCTCGGTAGTGTGCAGTCCAAACAGTATACATTCCACTCTTTTCGCTCAGAGTTACCACAAAGACTAGACCATCCTTTCCAGACGCTGGGTGTATTCTTGCGGGAAATTCATTTTTAGAAGAGACATACAAGATCTCCTCGTCCGGGTCAATCGCTTCAAAAGGTCTTTCCGAGCGGGAGTCGAGAGGCGAAGGTTCCGTCACCACCAATCCCATCTCTGATTGTGGATCGACGAGGGAAAATATTCGAGGAAGAGAAGCCTCACGGGCTTTTTTTAGTGCCCATTTAGAGCGTTGGGCAGGTGAAGGCGTGAGAGTGAGTAGGCTAGCTCCGGACAGTCTGAACGAGCCTGAGCTGCGCGGCTGGCCAGAGAATATTGGCTGGGAGGGAGCGAACGAGTTTGGAGGTGCGGAGGGTACGGGAATAGCACTATAGTTTTCTTCCGCGGATTTGCGTTGAAATAGCAATCCCCGTGGAGTTGGCCAGACAGATTCAACTTCAAACGGTAGCGGGACGACATAACTGTCTCCAGAAAGAAAGAAGACGTGGACCTGCGTTCTCAAGACCACGACCAACGCTCTAGAAGACTGCACCTCTTCCTCCTTGTGATTAGTGGAAAGACCCGGTATCCCGTCGACATCAAATCTCTTTCTAATCGTCACTTGTTTCCCCTTCTTTCCATTGGGCTGCGATTGAGACGTCTTCTTCTCGGCCTGACCGCGGGCAGACGCCGGACATGACTCGCCAAACCGGGTAGTACTGTCAACATCGCGATTTGTAGATTTATTCGCCGTAGGAAACCGTGCGAAAAGCGCCTCAACCACTTTTTCCTTCTCTATATCAAAGGCAAAGGACCTTTTTACGACCCCGCCTCGTGACCAAATAACGCGAGTGTCTGTGAATAGAATTTCCTCTTCTATCGACGTCGTGCCGTCGGGTCCTTCCGCGGCAAACGTCCGCCAGGTGTAGTCGCTCTCATTGGGATTTTCAGGTAGCACGGATTCCGCGATGAGGTACGGCAGTGCGGACGGTTCGTGGAGTCCCAGCGAGCGGACTGCGGCCATAGTCTGGGTTCGCGTCGGATCAGAACTTCCGCAGTAGAAAAGAAGCTCTGACCAGGGGCTCCAAATTCAACACCATATCCATCGTCAATCAATTGGGCCCGCGTAAAGTGTAGAGCAAGCGTGGATGGCCCAAGTCCGACGGAGTTGTTATTGTCGTTGACAGGGTAGCTCCGATTGAGCTTCCCAAAAACGTGACCTCTCGTTGGTGGCGGAACGAAACATCTTTCTTCGTCAACGGAAGAGCTTCACTTTCAACAAAGTAACATCAGCACCAACCTCTACAGAGTAACAATCAACACGAATGACTACTACTCTGTAAGTGGTGAAGTAGAGTGTCTCTTTAATCTACTTTCTCTTTGCTTTCCGCAGATTGCTTCGCGCCATGCTCTGAGATTCACTTTACGCGTCATCGTACAAGCTGCTCAAGCTTGAGAATGTCCCCCATTCCTGATCCTCTGGTCCGTTCGCGGAGCGACGGGCTACAACTGAGGTATGTTCAGCAATAACTTTGCAGGTTAGGCTTCTCTCGCTGAAGTTGGCTTTCTCAGCTATCAGCTGCCTCACCGCGTCTACGATGCAAAAGTCTACCCGGTCAAAGCTCCAAACGACTCCACGGTAATAATATACGGCCATGAGCTCGGAATTAAAGTGCTATGGAGGGGAGGGCGCAAGTTCAACCCCAAGCAATCCCCGCCTACACCAGCTGAGCCGGTCTCGACGCGGGAACAGGACGATGTGATTATTATTAGCGATACAGAAGATGAGGCACCACCACCAGCGCCAGCGCCAGAAACCAGTGACGAGCCTGATCAGTACGAGGATGAGGACGAAGAATTGGATCCCGATCGGCCCTTTCCGAAAATTTTGCGCAGCGTTGACATTCCACTGGGTTCCAAAGTCCTCAGTCTCGCCGTACCAAATGCCTCACCGGAGGCGGCGCCCTCACCGCGCGACTCGTGCCCGTCAGTGCTGTCGAACACGATAGTCGTTGCAGCAGTGTGTTCTGACGCTTCCACGCGTGTCGTCGCCCTTCCCATCGCTCCTCCCGCGGACGAAGACAGCGCGAATTTTCAGACTCTTAAGATTGGCGAGGGTTCAATACATAGTATCCCAGCCCGCGTTGCGATAACCTTTACGAGCAGCAACTACCAGATCAGGACCAAGAGTCACAGCCGGACAAAGCAGGGTGACAGTCCAGCGAAGAGGCTGGAGTCGTGGGAGATCCTGCTCGCTGTGCAGACAAACGAGGCGATCGGAACTTTGCTCATATACCGGATTCCACTCATTCGACAAGAGAGGAATGTTTACGTTTTTTCTCAGGATTCAATCAGCCCTTTCCAGCGAGAGTTTCTGCCGTCTCCGGCAAACACAATATCTTTCTCTCCGTCTCAGTATCCCTCAGACTATCACTCATGGCTTCTTGTGTCCTTTCTGAGCGGTCACGTCAAAATCTACTCTTGCCTCTCAGTCAAATCCCGTAAACCTGCTGCCGATAGAAGGCCATCAATGGGTGATGATATCCAGGAGTCTCGCGCTTTAGGAGGAAAGTGGTTGCTCACACTCTCTACCGATCTTGACCCATCCTCTGCCGCCGGACACCACAAGTCAATCATTGACGCAAAATGGGCCCTTGGAGGTAAAGCCATCATTGCTCTATTGTCGAATGGCGAATGGGGAATTTGGGACATTGACTACGCCAATCCCCTTTCTTCGAACCTGACTTCCACCACCCGCAGTAACGACAATGATGGCACCGTTTCCAACGGGACCTTCGCCGTGTCAGGGCGTATTCCCTCATTCCCGCGGAGCAGCAACAAACTCGGATCTCAGTTCCCCAAGTCGTCTGCATCCACAGAACCAGGGCCCAAATTCGCACCCATGACCCCGGCAACGCGCAAGATCCGCGAAGACTCGTTCCTCAAGGGAACCGCCTCGAGGACCGAGAACGGTGACACCGCGTCCCTGGTTACATCCACCAACAGCAGAAGCGGCGTACGCGGCGGCATCGCACTCCGACGCGTTAACATACCCTGGGATCAGCCATGGGACGACTCCGCGCTGATCTGGTATGGCGACACGACCGTCCAGATCGGCAGTCTACTGTCGTACTGGCGTAATGCGATTCGGCCCGCGTCGTCAATCGTCCCGTTTGATTCGTCTACGCGCGCAAAGGCGGTGGCGCTCGAGGGTATCAATTTTTACGGGCAGAACCAGCTTGGAGTGAGCTACTTGCCGAAGTACTCGTCTTGTCCTCAAGCCGGTGGTACCACTCGGAAGGACGCATTGAGAGGCGTCGACATACTGTTCGTCGCGGATTATCAGCTCATCGTGCTGAGCGTACAGCCTGATGTTGCACAAGAAGGTGATCTCGAAGGAGGGGGAGGAGGAGGAAGGATCTCCAACTATAACAAAGCCGAGGACGATATGGCGAGACTGCGACGGGGGGAACTGGATCTCGAGGGAATGGACCGCGTGTTGGCGAGTATGTCCGGTGGCGCTGTCACCGCTACCACCAACAGTAGCGGTGGCGGGAAGCTGTTCTCTTAACCTTTATTCCCGATTCCCTCCCCTTTCCTTTTTTTTTCGCCCTCTTCTTTTTCGTTTGATTCACGTCTTGATATGATAATGCACAGAAAACAAAGAACTCGATACCTGACTCAGGTTCCGCCCTCTGCCATCTGCACATTCGGTGGTCTGTTCTACTACCTTTCTACCTTCCCGGTATTCCTTCTTTACCACTCGAAGGTACTTTGATGTCTCTCCTTTCTGTTCTCTTTCTCTTCTTGTTTTCGCGACGCAAGGTGGAGCACAAGGCGAGAGTCCATGCCTTGAAATTCCATCCCCCGCACTTGCGGCGGGTGGAATAAGCTCTGTATTCGACGCGATACATCAAAACGTCCTCCTTACGTACAGACACACACCACGCACGTTCACCTCAGTCTTAGGCTCCTCCGGAACAGTATACGCAATAGTGTGTGTACTGTCTGGCAGGCAAGCTGACTGACTGATGACGCACGGAATGTGCTTGAACTCAAGTCACTTCGATAGGCAGGTGGTCAGGGAGAGAAACGTGCGTCGATCCATCCATCCATCTATCCATCCATCTGTCTATCCAGTTTTGCCTGGGTTGAAATGGGTTGGTTTGGCTTGGCTTGGACGAGGCATGTTTCGGCGTGTTTGCTGCTCTGAGGTATTGGCCTTGAGTGGCGGGCACGTTTCATATCTGTCTCCGTGCCCTGGCTATCTGTCCATCCATGTAGAGGAGACATTTACTCACACACAGTATCTTCGGGCTATGCGTAGATGTTGAGTCCTGTTGGCGGTATGATAGAACACGCCGTTGAGTAACGGTTCGTTTTCTATCGGGAACACTTGCACAAGACCAGGGGGCTAGTACTTGGCAGGTACTTACCACTCGGCACTGAGCTATCCCAGTTTGAGGTGCAGATCTTATCCAATGCGAAAGCAAAGATATGCAAAATGCAGATTTCTACCAAGCTATGCAGGCTAGTGAGCTAGACTGAACCCAACTTCCAGCCGCCGAAGAGCAGAACTAGAAACACAGCAACGGGACGGTTGCAAGTTGATGGGGTTGTGGGGTGGGCTAAAAGATTGGGTCAGAAGCGGACAAGGAGGTGAAGGATGGTGTATGATCACGGTCAAGAGGCAGACATGAAAGGAGGAAGATATAACTCGTAAGATGTGGTATTTGTATGGAGTTTGTGGCCAATGACATCATGCAAGACATCAAAGAACAGTATCAAAAGTGCAAAAGCAAGGCGCATCCACTCATGAACCCCCATAAAGGAGCAGGGCAAAAAAATGCAACAGGCAAGGAAAGAGAGAAAAGAAAAAGACCACCGCCGCCATCCGCTACAAGCACACAACCCAGGCTTGTCGTCCGGTCTGGGAAAGCATCCTTGTAGCGATTCTGGTTTTAAGGTAACCCCTCCATTCTATCCCCCTTGCTGCAAACTTGACATTTTATTATCAGATGGCATACTTTCGCGTCCACTCACGGGCTGTGGCCTCGTAGCGTGGACGGTCAGTCTTGTATACGTGGGCGATCTCGGGCACAAGAGGGTCGTCGGGATTAGGGTCAGTCAGCATTGAACAGATGGACAGCAGCACTAGAGCGGTCACAAGTCAGTGACGACTGTCATCGATTGCAAGAGCTGAATGAGGTGCGTACCTTTTGAGAGCGTGAGAGCAGGACTCCACTGGTCTCGGAGAATGTCAAGACAGATGCTGCCATTGGAGTTGATGTTGGGGTGGTAGATGCGGGTTGTAAAGTTGACTTTGGGTGCCTTAAACGGGTAGTCTGTTGGGAAGTGGATGGCTAGGAAAAAGACACCGCCAGAGTATGGGGAATCTCCGGGACCCATGATTGTTGCTTGCCAGTGGAACTGTTGTGACGCCTGGTTAGTTTTTCCTTCGCTGGGAAAAAAAAAAAGTGTAACCCGCTATGTAGCGCAGATATGGACACGCGACATGCAGCCGGGGAAGGAGAGAAAAAAAAAAAGGCAGAGCGGGGTAAAGCGTACAAGGTCATCTCCAACGGGGCCAGCAGAACATGAGGATGGAGGGTCACTAGAAGGGCAGTCCCGGTCAGCATGAAAAAAGATCGAACCTTGGAGACCGCCTTATCGAACTTGAGGCGTCATCACGAAGCAGTCCTTGGGAATTTTTGAGGCGTCGAAGAGGGGCGACTCACCGTTCAAGATCAGCGAGTTCCTTCTTGATCCGCTTGAGAGCCATGTCTAATGTGTGATGTGAAACGAAAAACGAAAAAACCGAAAAGAAAAAAAAACTAGAGAGAGTAACAGTCTATCTCGAAGCTCTTCTCTGTTGTCGACAGGTGGTAGTTGTCGTGCGGTGTGTTGTTGGGTCTTTTCTTTCCGTAGAAGAAGCCGATGGTTGATGATGGAAGAATCTGACTAGGGCAGGATTAGGTTAGTCTCAGTAGCGCGGGACCAACTGACAGAGGGGAAGGACTGTGCAAGCACGAGTTCTCGACGACACCAGAAGGAGAAAGAGAGAGGAGGAAGAAGGAAAAAGAGAGCAAGGGCAGGTAGAAATACTTACCAGGCGAGCAGTGAAAGGAGGAATCGTAGGGATGAGATGTTGCTGTGACGGAGCGAAGAGGGAAGGAAAAGGGAGAGGGAGTGAGCAGAAGAGAGAGCGAAGAGAGCGAAAGGGAAGGTGGGGGAAGACCGACTCAAGCGCCAAGACACGCCCTGCTGACTCAGCTTCGCACCTGGAAAAGCCGCGCGCTAGTCTACATCGGGCGACTCCGGGTTGGTCGGTGACGCCCTTGATTGGCTGCTGCGACGCGCCGCTTTGCCACCAAGCTGAAACCCTCCCCCCAAGGGAGCGGAAGTTCCCCCAGGTCCCGGCACACGCTGCACTTGCTGAGAGGGTACTTCGGGGTACTGCTTGCGAAAAGCCATCCAGCAAAAGTGACTCCTTGGCCGATTTGAGTGTCACAGCTCTGGGAGATTCCACTGCCTATCCTTTGTCCGTCCACTCAACGACGGCTTGGTTGTTGCCGCCCTCCCTACCAACTGTTCTCTCAGGAGTGAGAGGGGCCGGTCCTGAGGCTACTGTACTAGTACTAGCACTGTGTACTATTGAAATGGGCGGTCTCAGGCTCAAACATTGCATCCGCCAGTCAGCCTCACGCAGGCATACATACTGTACACAGTACGATGATGGTAGGGCTAGTAGGAGTAGCACTATATATATCTTTGTGAAGCTGGCCAGTGGCATTCCATGGATATATATATACATGCATTTCGTCGACTCGTGATAGCCAGCAGAAAAGAAGCTAAGGTGCATATAGTTAGATCTAATGAAATGCAGTAACCGTGAAGGAAAATCACTCAGCAGAATGCCTGGATACCCGTGATGGCGCGACCCAGGATCAAACCTACCATGTCGTCAGCACTTACTACTTACTATGTTCGACTTATTTTCCACATCGCTCGAAGAACGGAAGAAGGAGGGAGTAGACTTACTATGGATATCACTCTGTCCCTCATACGTCTGCACCACAAACAGGTTGGCCACATGTCGCCCAATATGGTACTCGTCAGACGCCGCATTCCCGCCAAAGATCTCTTGCAACCTATTGGACGAAGTCAGCGGTTGACAAACACGATGTTGGTTGGTCAAATTGGATACTCACGTCCTCGCGCCAGCCAATGCCCGATCACAGTTCTGTCTCTTGATCATTGAAATCATCTCCGGCACCGCCTTCCCCTCATCCTTCAGCCGCGCAACCTGCACTGCCGCAAGCGTCCCGTACGCCGCATCCGTCGCCGCATCCGCCAGTTTTTTCTGGATCAGCTGGTACTTGGCCAGCGGGTTACCCTTGAACTGCTTGCGCTCCAGGGCATAGCTCCGCGCACGTGCAATGCAGTCCTCAAGCGCACCCATCGAGCCAAAGGCGATGCCCAGCCTTGCGCTGTTGAGACAGGTAAACGGACCCTTGAGACCTTCAACCTCTGGAAGCATGTTCGCCGCCGGCACGGGGCAGTTGTCCATCTGGATCATGCCGGTGATGGACGCCCGCAGGGCAGATTTGTTCTTGATCGCAGGTGTTTCGAGCGTTCCCGGAGGGCACTGATCGCGTTGGATGATGAAGCCCTTGATCTTGCCTGTGCTTTCGAGTTTGGCCCACACCAGTAGGACGTCCGCAATGGGCGAATTGGTGATCCATGTTTTGGCTCCAGAGAGGGAATAGTAACCTTTCTTCGTTGGGTGCTCTCGGGCAATGGTCTCCATGGAGCCGGGGTCAGAGCCGTGGTTGGGTTCCGTCAGGCCAAAGCAGCCTACGAGCTTCCCCTTTGCCAGTTCAGGGAGGTATTTCTCTTTCTGTTCCGCCGTACCAAACTCGTAGATCCCCGTCATGGCGAGGGAACTCTGGACGGACATGCCCGACCGATAACCAGAGTCGACGCGCTCAACTTCCTTGGTGATGAGACCGCTAGCCACGGTACTCACACCCGCACAACCATACCCATCAATGGTGGCACCCAACAGTCCCAACTCTCCCATCTCCAGCAGGATCCTCTTGTCGTAGTCCTCATTCCTGTAAGCATCTACGGGCAGCGTTAGTGTCAGCTCCCCACGGATCCACCGATACATCACGCACCGAGTATCCTAGGAAGCAATCTCTCCTGGCAGTACTGTCTGGCAGTGTCCTGAATGGCCAGCTCCTCTGGAGTGTACAAATTGGCGGCGTTTAGCGGATCCTCCCAGTCGAACTTGGCAGCGGACGAAGCGCAGCGTCTGCTGATACGGACGGAAGCGGCGCGACCGGCAGTACGAGCAGCGCGCGAGGTGTGTCTTAATAACATGGAGGTATTCATTGTGATGGGGATGGAGGATCACGACTGTGGGAGGAGGATATGGCGGATCTGCCGTGCTGTTAGCTCCGATTTTCCACAATTTGGAGATATTTTTTCCAGCTTTCTTAACTTACCTGCAATAGTCTCACAAAAGGGGTTGAAAGGAGGACTAAAAGAATCAATTGCGAGAAATCAGAATAAGGTCGTCGTGGTTTAGCTTCTCCGCGTGCACTGCAAAACGCCTCGGCGCATCTCGATGGAGAGTTGACTCGGAGTTTCGGGTATTTGTATTACCAGTCTGCCAGCAAATCATGCTAAGGATCCTGAAGAGGATCACAGCGATGGCGCTGAAGGGTTGCTTCTAGAGAACCTCCTTATTAAAAATTTTGGAGTATATGTGACGAATAGACATCATTAAAACAGGTTCCAAGCTGTATTCCGGTGCAAGTCTGCTTCCTAGCAATGCACATCTCTGCTTTTCGATGATGCTCTCGGCGTTACGCTCTGGTATGCAAGAATACGAGCCCCATCGGGCCGACCAACAGCAGAATTCGCCCCGGCGATCATCAGATGATGATGATCATTTCATCAATCGTGATCACAGCCTGCTGCTTTCAACCACGTCTCCAGCTCCATCTACATCAGGGACAAAATACCAACGCACCCCAATCATATCAACCCAGCCTTCACTCGCATTAACAGACAGCCCACACTTTCTTGCTCTGTCGAATATACCCTCCAGCTCTCCCTCCCCTTGCGCTGCGATCGTAATCGACACCAACCCTTCCTTTGTCTTCCCCTGTTTATCTGCGCTGTCGCTGCTGGTTGGACTTCCAGCTTCAAATCCCATCTTCGCATTGGTAAATTCCAACCACTTTCCGCGCTTCTTCACTCCAAACAACCGTTGCCACTGCTCCAACGCCCCATCCACATCCGCATCTCCAGGCGCAAGTCGGCATACTGCGCTTAGTAGACGAAGGTGCGCGCACCTGCGCATGCCAGCGGAATACGCATCGTAGTCTGGCCCACAGGCGTGCCATGGAGAGAAGCGAGGGGTTATAGGGGACGGATTGGAAGTTGTAGGAGTATGGGAGTCGAGAGAAGGCATCATGCCACCTGTACATCAACCCCATTAACGTCCAACTCAGGAATCTTTTGCAGTGACTTGGGGATGCAGAAAACACACAGCGGAGTCCCCCTCGGTTTCACCCCTTCTTTTTTTCTCTTCCCTCCTCTTCTCTTCTCTGCGGGGCTCCGGGGAATCAAAACATTCAACTGTCATTCATTATTGTGCGGGGAAACTCACCCTTTATCCCCTTCGGATGGTACTGCACGCCCACGCTCTCCTCAGTCCTGAACACATAGATCACCTTTGCGAGACCCCGCGACTCGATATACTCCCGTCGTGCCTGCGCGTCGACGGTCTGCATGATGATCATGTATCCTCCATCCCCGCGTTTGGCGAGTAGTCGACCGGCCGTCGTGCCGGCTTTGAAGGGCGAGACGACTTCAATCACATCGCCCCCGATGGCCACTGTATCATAACATATCAAATAACACGTCAGAACCTGGCTAGGACGGGGTCGACAAAGAGCATAATGCACTTCTTTTTTTGTCATCGTTGTTTATGCGTAGTTTGGGACTTGCCTAGGATATTCCGCAGCCCGAATTTCTCGACGCCAGGATCTACAAAGATGACTTCGGTTCTCAGGACAGTGGTCTTTAACATCCTCGAATACAGCCATGACGAGGATGATGATGTTAGAAGTGCCTCAGCGGATAGACCACAAGTTTGCCCGGAAGGAAAGCACAAGGACTGCTAACCAATAAGTGCTCCGCCTTCTTCAGATCTTTCGCGACCAGCGCAATCTGTCTCAGACGAGTTGGTGCAGGGCCGGGTGATGGAGCTCTCGATTGCATGGTATAGTCGCAGTAGTATCTAATGCAGGGACAATGGAATCAACAACAGTTCAGCTGTGAATCTGCCTCAAGCAGCTGTTCGAACATGCCATAGAGTTCTATACTGGGTCGTACCGCTTATCGTTATAGTAGTGTTTATTAGCACTACTACTTTTTAAGCTATTTGTGGAAAGGGTATGTATAAAACGAGATGTCTTCCTAGGCAGTTGGGGTGGGTTTAAATATTCCCGAGGTCTTGGTATCTCGAAATCCCCGCAAGGACATCTTTCACAACCTCGTGTCTCTTACTCATGCTCTGTTGCTATGGATTTGGCTATCTGCTTGCCTATTTATGCTTTGATGCACAATACTACGAATTGAACGAAGACTCAGCAGTTCTTGCGACTGCGGAACCATGTATCATTGGAACATCTCAAATACTAGTGGGGCGTCAACTACTATTACTCCTGACATTCTGTACATTTGTGGCACATACAATAGTATAGACTGTGACTGTATGCATGAATCATGACCGGATCTGCATCTCCGTCTCTAGAATATGCAGGGAAGGAGATTCAACTTGGCAGTAGTACCAACTGGCCGCCTCAGCAAATATCCAGCCCCCTCTCAGCCTCCCGACTCTGTGCGCCTCAAAGTCGTAAAGGTCGCAACAACTATTAAGTTCCCTCAGTCAGGTCAGGATCAAGTGCATCGGGTGTACTTTGAGCCTTGACCGTTGCTATCCCGCGGCGAAGCACTATCGGTAGCAATTCTTGAACCGTGAGCATCACGCCAACCCTATGGCAGATATCGTCAAATAGAAACAAATGCTCCGTGTTCAATTTTCTCAGGAATCGTAATTTAAGACAGAGTTTTTTTGAGGGTGAACCTTTGCTTGGTGTCCTGGAAGCCGCACAACAGATAATCCTCTAGCTGTTGAACAATAGGAGTAGCATCGAATCTCAAAAAGTTCGAAAGAAACGTCTGATCGACTGGAGTCCAAGCATATCCGGGAGCCTCATTGAGATCATCCCTGAGATAGAGCTCTCGCAGATTGGGTGGAACGAAATCGCGCAGTTTAATGTCTGGGAAGCTCAGTGTCCAACCCAAGAGTGCGAGGAGAGGTATTTCCAGCCTTTTAAGCTTGAGGAAAGATTTTAAGGGCTTGAAGCGACCTCGCCATTTCCAATCAGCCGTGATCCATTCAAGGAGAATTGGCCATAAGTGCTGCTGCTCAGAAAAGTTGTAGTAATCCGCAGAGATCGTGAGGTTCTCAAGGGTCGATGCAACTAGCTCCAGCGAAGAAGCCGGAGTTCTCCATTCATTCTGGCGATTGAGTATTTTTTGCGACGAGCATCTGCCGCGGAAGAACAAATCGCTGCTCTGCTCCATCATGAAGTTAAACTCGAAAGTGCGAAGATTTGGAGTGGCGGAAAGCAGTGTACCGATGCTTTCCGAGTTCAATTCGCTGTTCACAAGCCGAAAGGTATGAAGCCTAGGAAGCATCGATGTGCCGCCCACTTGTCGCAGGATAACGGGCTCCATGTCTACGATGGTGAGCTTGAGGATTTCCAGAGAGGGCACATAAAACAACTTCATCAAAAGTGCTGGGGAGCGGTCGGCAATGTCGTTCTTAATGTATACGCTATAGAGACCATCTAGTTTTCGAATGTAGACCTCTCTCAGTTTTTTGAAACGAGAAGCCTTGTAACCTGACGGGGCCGTTGCCGCGTAGCGCAAAAGAATTGCCAGTTTCTCACAAAGCTGAAACAGTTGATAGTCCATCTCCAGAATCTTCAAGTTATGGAGCCTTGAAATGATCAGAGTGAGAACATGATCTAGATCAACGAGGCGGCGGGAAGGGAAACGGAGTTATCTTTCAAAAGTGCTCGAATTTAGATCATTGACAGCCCAAAGCCATATCTCGCGTTCAATGGATGGAGGAGAGTCGACCTCGATAGTGTTTGTATGCCGTGTATCTAAGTCTTTCGAGTCACATATTGTTCACGCTGCCGATGCTAGTTGCTATGTGTGGGTGTTCAACGACGAGGCATAAGAACTCGTGCAGCCGCGACTTCGTTGTCGAACTAAGTTTCCAGGTGATTGAGCGATAGAGAGCAGGTTGAACAAAGTGGCAAACTGCCTTGCATGTGAGACACAAGGCGCGAAGATCTGCTTTGGAAAGATACGAAACGATTTCTAGGGCTAATTCGGGGCACAGTGGCAGTAGCCCAAGCACCATTTCGACGTTCCCGCACAGTGGCAGTAGGGTGGAAATCCCAAAAGAAAGAGGAACACGACGTTTCTTGAAAGTCGCAAAAGGAGAACAAAGTATTCAGTCAAGGTAGATTTCACTGTTCGATGGCCTTTGTGCAGTTGGAATGGTTGAGTGTCGCGGTTGTGGTTGTTTAGGTAGGATGTTGATGCCTCAACATCCTCAGCAGACGGTACTTTCCGACAGAACTCTCCGGCAACCTCATCTTCTCCCAAATATCAACTTTACCATAAGAGCAACGAATGTTTTCTTTCCACTCTCAAGAGTAGGTACTAAGGACCCGTGGATAGTCGCCAGAGGAACCATACATGTAGCACGCTTCCTACGGCACGGACAGTCAGTACGTAGTCTAAAAGCCCTTGAGTTCCTTGTTTTCAGACTCTCCTTTAATCGACTAAAACGTGCCAGTGTCGTTGAAGAATGAAAACCTTGTGCCCACGGAGAAAATGAAATAGTATTTGCTCTAATGATTCCAATTCAGCACCTTCATCATTAGATATTTTGAGTTCCGCGACTCTATCACCAGTAGAGAGGGCCACTGCTCCATTTCTGCAGACTCTCACAGGGTTAAACGTAGCAATTAAAGCAGATATATTGTTCCCTGGCATGAAAGTGTTCTCCGACCCTTTGGAAAGTGATTTCGTGAAGTTCACGTTGACAAGTATCGCAGTACAAAGGGAACCCCAAAACGATTCTGGATGGGTGCCAAGAAACCAAGGTGATCTAATTCAGATTCGGTTAGACGCGCAATGTACTCTGGAATGGAACAAAATTCCTCCGATCACAAGATCAGTTCCATTCTTACGGAACCATTTCGAAGATGATTTCGTCTTACTCGTTGCTCTTCCATTTTCCAGTACCCAAACTGCAAACTGTACACCTCGAGGTCTTTAGCGACCGTTTACAATCCCCATTGTGGACTTATTTGTGCCAGTCAACTATCATGATTCTTCGAAGAGATAGGACTACCAGTCTGGTACAATCCAATTCAGTGCTTCACATGGCCCATTCGTGTCCTCACTGATGCAGTATCACACGAGCTTGGTCCTTTTTCAGATATTCCCCGAGGTTGTCCCCCAAATCATCGGAGTAAGTCCTGGTTCTGCCCGCTGCTCCAAGGGCGAAACTCAATGTGGAAACAACCTCGGTTTGGCTACCTGCCAACAATGAAAGACTGGCGGCCGCTTGGTTAACATCATCTCCCGCTTTCGAGAAGCCAACAGCTGCACTACACCATCTTGCCATTATGAATTGAGAGGGCAGTCCATCTCCAAGGTCCAAGTGGCGCATTAACATCCACTCGGTGTTGAGCACCCTCTTTGGAAGAATTCGTCAGGTCGCACCGAGCCAGCAGCAAACGCTCTTGCGAGCTGTGGTCAACTGACTGCACCCAGCCGAAAAAAGCCATTTTGCAGGCTGCTCAGAATGTATCTTGTCGCATTCCGCGTTCAGTTCGTGGTCCCATGACGAAATCTTTCCAGCGGAGCGCAACCTGATGTTAGAAAAGGATGAAGTGGATGAAGAGGCAAGTTGAGGACATCGCTTTCTGTACTTGAGTGTGGAGGGACCTCCCAGCATTGTGTGTCTTTTTTTTTTCCTCAATTAATTGTCCATTGGATTCTTCCGCATCTTTTGAAACTCGCGGAAATTCACCAAACCAGGAAGCTGGATCGTCGATTCGACCACTTCAACAAGTGATAAGAAGCCGTCACATTTGGCGAGGCCCTCGTTCCATCGCACTAAGTAAATCCGTCGCATCCACCGCACCCACTTCAGAATCACGAACGAGGTCTCCCCTGCAGGGTGGCTTGGTTTTCTGGGATTTGATTATATTGGGTAATAATTTATTATGAGCTTGGTTCTTTTGGAAACAGCCCTCCCCTGGGAGTCTTGTCCTTGAAATCCTCAGCGGTAGTTTCGTTACATGGCTCTTTGCTGGTTGCCGACTTTACACCCACCTTGCAAGACTACGCAGCAGAGTCAACAGTTCAACTTTTTTTTTTTTTTTTTT